>PVKV010022075.1:0-36148 GCA_004027835.1 Alouatta palliata | reverse complement strand
GATGGGCATTTGGGTTGGTTCCAGGTCTTTGCTATTGTAAACTGTGCTGCAATGAACATTCGTGTGCATGTGTCCTTATAGTAGAATGATTTATAATCCTTTGGATATATACCCAGTAATGGGATTGCTGGGTCAAATGGAATTTCTATTTCTAGGTCCTTGAGGAATCGCCACACTGTCTTCCACAATGGTTGCCACCGCACGCCAGTTAGAATGGCGATCATTAAAAAATCTGGGGACAACAGATGCTGGAGGGGATGTGGAGAAATAGGAACACTCTTACACTGTTGGTGGGAGTGGAATTGGTAAATTTTAAAGTAGCTTTTTTTTGTTTTTTTTTTTTGAGATGGAGTTTTGCTTTGTTGCTCAGGCTTGAGTGCAGTGGTGCGATCTTACTGCAACCTCCACATCCTGGGTTCAAGCGATTGTCCTGCCTCGGCCTCCTAAATAGCTGGGATTACAGGTGCCCACCATCACACTGGCTGATTTTTATATTTTTAGTAGAGATGGGGGTTTCGCCATGTTGGCCAGGTTGGTCTCAAACTCCTGTCCTTAAGTGATCCACCTGCCTCGGCCTGCCAAAGTGCTGAGATTACAGGCATGAGCCACCATGCCTGGCTAAAGTAGGTTTTGTTAAAAAATATTTTATTGTGAATATACAAGTGGCATGATAGTGCTTTAGGAAGAAAAGATATGAAAATGGCTCATGATAAAGTGACCGGCAAATTCTTGAAAACTTGTTTCTGTATTTTGAATCTGTCTATATCTTGGGGTGAAAGTGTTACATTTTATTGTAGAAAACCTGTAAAATACAGACAAAATGGAGAAAAACCCCACAAAGTTTATGTGTCGTTTCATAAACAAGATTACTACTTTGGGAATTTTCAGGTGGCTTCAACTATATATTTTAGAATAAATGCATATTTTAATATAGTATCTGCCTTATTACTGGCAAAGTTGAATTGAGAAGTGTGGCTTGGATCTGAGATCTGATTGATCCATTCTCCTCCCTACACCTAATCCCTGACTTAGATGGTGAGAAAGTTGGGTTGGCAGAGCACACACACCCCTTCAGCCTCACGGAATGGGCAACCTTCTTTATTAGAGGCTGGCAGAAAATACATTGCCAGAGAATAACAAGTCTCTGTGCCAGCCTCTTAGAGGTGAACATACCACATGAGGGCAGCAGCAAGGAAGACCTTGCTTTGCTTCAGAGAAGTCAGAGTCCAGAGAAAGATCCAAGGCACTATGGATTTTCAGTACCTTTAGCTGTCACCATTAATTAAATCATTCCTTCTCAATGATTTGAGGAGGGGCTCAGGGGCTCATTGTTTCTCTAAGGAGATGGCAGTGTTTTTGAAAGTTAGTATTTTATATGTTGAATTGGCAACTGAGAGAGAGATTGAGGCCTCGGTCATTTGTTCATAAATATTTTCTGAGTATCTATTATTTACCAGGCAGCATACTAGGCCTTGAGGATGCAGCAGTGAGCAAAATAGGCAAAGTCTTTTTTTCTTTGAATGTACATCTGGACAGATATTAAACAAACAAATCTATAATATGTTGGGTGCTTTATTTGTGTAAAATTTAGATATTTGTTTATTTAACTATTTATATTTATGATTATATGTTTATAAATAACAAGATATAAAGCTTGATCAGAGGCCTGAAGCTAAGGGAATGATTCATGCAGATAAGTGGGGAAAACATTCTAGGCCAAGGGAAGGACTGGTAGTTCTGTGAGTGGAGAGCATTCTGGGTGTGTGGAAGAACAGCAAGGAGGCCTGTGTGGCTGGCTGGAGGGGAATGAGCAGGGGAGAGTGATAGGCAATGTGGTTAGATGGGGAGCTGGGGCCAGTTTATGCTCAGTAACTGCTGGATCATGGCAAGGTGTCTGGGATTTTATTCTGAGTGAGAGGGAAGGTTTCACACAGGGGATTAACAAGAGTGGACTGCCTTTTCTTAAAGAAGCAGCATAGCAGCTGTTTGAAGAACAGGAGTTACTACTTATCATTGGCTTTGATAGGGCAGTAGCAGGGCAGATAAGAACTGGTGGGTATTTGGGACATGTTGATGGATTAAATGTCATTTTCTGTGGTGGAGAACACTGGGAATAGAATACATTTGGGAGGGAGATAGTTATCAAGAGTTCAGTTTGAGTCAATGAGACGCCTCTTAGGATAATGAAGTAGAGAGTTCTACAGGCAGAAGGGAGAAAGATCGAGGCTGAAGATAGAATTTTGAAAGCGATTCATGTAGAGATGGTGTCTAAAGCCATGGAGATTGTTGCGATCACCCAGGGGATGGGTATATGTTAGCAAAGAAGCATGAGCCTGAGGTCCAGGTCTTGCTGACGTCTGGAGAATGGGAGGAGAGGAGGATTGGGAAGAGAAGAGGATTAGAAAGGAGACTCAGCAGGTCAGCCAGTGAATTAGGAGGAAAACCAGAACAGTATGATATCTTGGATCAAGAATGTAACACCTCCTTTGACCAGAATTAACAGAATTGGGGATATACCTTTATATTTTTGTTTTTTATTCATGCATGTAATATCTTGTGTGTTTTATAACATGCGATTAGGATATTTACACATAAAACGAACTTTAATGTGTTAAAGTGCAACAAAAAAGTGATTTGAATGTTGAATTTAGAGGAAAAATGTAGACAAAATTGTAGACATTCTTATATAATATAATTGATTATGTCTTTTTATTAAAAAATTATCAGTGTATCGTGCCATAAACACTTCTGATGCCAGTGTTTCCACTTAGTTGCAGAGAATGTCATCAGACAAAAGAAACACCGGCTAGCAAGGAAGGCTGTACACACTGAACTCACAGTCTCTCATTTTAGTGACAAGGTAAGGTGTGATGCTGAAGGTGTGCTGATAGTCCTGGATGCCATTTCCTATGTCAGAAGACATGAAGTGCTCTCACTCCATGACTTCTAGGAAAGAAAATGCAAACTCCCTGAGTCAGTGTTAAAGGCCAACCCTGGCTCTTGAAATTTTGGTTATTATTGCCTCCTCTGTTTTTATCTTTCTATGTGTGTCACTTAATGTTTTATTTTAAAAAACATATATTTCCTAAGACAAGGTCTTGCTGTCACTCAGGCAGTGGCATAATCTTGGCTCACTCTAATCTCTGCCTCCTGGGCTCAAGTGATTCTCCTGTCTCAGCCTCCCGAGTAGCTGGCTGGACCACAGGTGTGCACCACCAGGCCTGGCTAATTTTTGTAGTTTTTGTAGAGACAGGGTTTCCCTATGTTGTCCAGGCTGGTCTCAAACTCCTAGACTCAAGCGATCCTGTCACCTCAACCCCGCAAAGTGCTGGGATTACAGGGGTGAGTCACCATGCCCAGCCTCACTTAATGTTTTAAAGTGACGGTAAGCACTTATACTGTCATGGATGATGCCAGCTACCAACCTAAACAATTAGAATGAACATTAAAAAGGGGCTTTGAGGAGATAGGAAGTAAGAAAAAGAGGAGAAAGTTAAAGCAGTGGTTTACTAACTTGATTTTTTTTTTTTTTGAAATGGAGTTTCACTCTTGTTACCCAGGCTAGAGTGCAATGGCGTGATCTCAGCTCACTGCAACTTCTGCCTCCTGGGTTCAGGTGATTCTCTTGCCTCAGCCTCCCGAGTAGCTGGGATTATGGGTGCATGCCACCACATCCGGCTAATTTTGTATCTTTAGTAGAGACAGGGTTTCTCCATGTTGGTCATGCTGGTCTTGAACTCCTGACCTCAGGTGATCTGCCCATCTCGGCCTCCCCAAGTGCGGGATTACAGGTGTGAGCTACTGCGCCCGGCCACTAACTTGATTCTGTAAGGCACTCAGAGTTGTGTGCAGCCATCTGATGAACTTCAGACGGGGGGCGAGAACGACTCATGGGGGACCCCAATCCAAGCAGCACCAGAACAGTTTATATGTATGGGTTCTGCATAAGACTGTTTCAAAAAAGAATTGTGCCTCTAAAAATTATTTGAACACCTCTGTTTTGGGGTATGTGGTGAGGGACTGTGAATCCCAAATTGAACAAAATGGGATCACTGTGATGGGCTGCCCTGGTGCAAGGAATCAGGAACTCTGGGACAGGCAACTGGGGCCTGGTTTAATGCAATTTCTCCAGAGACAAGAAAGTGGCAGGAAAGAACATGTTTATGTAGTCTCTCCCACTAGGCAGTACTGTTTTCATTTCTCTCTTTCTAATTTTAGATCTTCAGCTCTGTAAATGCCATCCTTGATCTTTCTGTTTTTGGGAATGAAGTTACTCTAGAAACTCTGGTAAAGGACCTGAAAAAGAAAATCCCAACTTTAAGCTTCAGTCCTTTGAAACCCAATGGAAGAATCACTGTGGAAGGATCATTTCTGGCTGTCAAGAGGCTCAAAGAATCTTTGCTAGTAAGAGCAAGCTCTCTCTTAGAAAAAACCAGAAATTTTACCAGTGAGGGAAGAAAGTGGAACAGACGAAATCCCCAAAAGAATCTACAGAGAAGTAATAACTCTTTGGTGTCAGTCAGGACCTTAGTACCTGAGACTGCTAGAAATGGAGAAATGCTTGTGCTTGACACAGACATTTTTCTTTACCTGAAACACAGGTGTGGATTTTATGAAAGCACACTGAAAAAATTCCACATTCTTAGTCAGGAGAAAATAGATGGTGAAATCACCACCATTTACTTAAAAAATTTTCAAGTTGATTCTCAGCCAAATAATGCAAAACATGTAAAAGAGCTCATTGAGGAATGGTCACATGCTCTTCACTTAGAGCTTAGAAAAGAGACATTTATTTTGAAAGGAAAGGAAAATAGAGAGAAAAGAATGATCAAATCGGCATGTGAACAATTAAGTTCGAGATACCTTGGAGTCCTGATAAACTATTGTAGGACACACATTGACATTATAGGATCTTCTTCTGACACTTACCAGTTTAAAAAAGGGGTCATGAAATTAATAGGGCAAAAGGTTAGTTAATAAAATCTCAGCAGTATAGTGATAAGGGCTGCTTTCTCTTGCTGAGCAGTGACCATTGCCATAAATGAGACTAGCTTTACACACCCTATTTCATTAATCCTTATGCTTGCTCAAACTTCCTTGTCAGTGTTAACGATCCTCATGTTATAGTGAAAGAAACTAGGATTTGGAGAAGTTAAAACACTTTTCTGAAGTTATCCAGTTGACAAGGAATGAGGCTGGGGCTTAGTCTAGTCTATCTGATTACAAAGATAATATCAAAGGAATACAACTTTGAAAAAAACTCACCAAACTTTGAAGGAATCTTACTTTCTCTGTAACTCCAAATTATTAGAAAATGATAATTATTAAGAAGTAGCCTTAACATATGAGAAGTTTGAAAGATGATTATTATGCCATGGGCAATGTCTTTTTTTTTTGAGACAGAGTCTTGCTGTGTTGCCAGGCTGGAGTGCGGTGATCCACTCTTGGCTCACTGCAACCTCTGCCTTCTGGGTTCAAGTGATTTGTCTGCCTTAGCCTCCTGAGTAGCTGGGATTACAGGCATGTGCCACCACACTCAGCTAATTTTTGTATTTTTAGTACAGATGGGGTTTCACTATGTCGGCCATGATGGTATTGATCTCCTGACCTCGTGATCTGCCCACGTTGGCGTCCCAAAGTGCTGGGGATACAGGCGTAAGCCACCGTTACTGGCCGCCATGGTCAGTTTTTTTAACTTTTGCAGTTTGTGTTTACTCCATGTAAAATTAGAATACTGGCAAAAATCACTTGGGAAACTACTTAGATGGAAAGCATTTCTGATGTAGACAATCATTATTTGACTAAATTCTGTTGTTTCAAGGCTGCTGGCCACATAGGATGTTTTTACTACTACTTATTTAGCCTAAGTGCCTACATAAAATGTTGATTCTTTTGTTATGATTGTGCAAGTTGATCATATGAATTGTGTCATTCTTGTCACACCCAACTAAAGCAGAGTCAAGATAGGGGGAAAAAGTACTTGGGACACATGGCATTGCTTCAAGAATGTAATTCTCTGTGAGCCTGGCTACTGAAACTGCTTGCTGTAACCTGAGACCAGTTTTGTCTATAGCTGCTGAGATAACTTGCTGTAACTCTAGACTAATTTTGCCTATGGCCATTGCTCACCAATTGGAGCTTCCCAGCTCCCCAGAGCTTTACTAATACCAATGAACTTTCTCTTAAGGCCACAGTAACATTTTTCTTTTTAAATAAAACCCTCAACCTTCTCTTTGTTCTTTTGACATACTAAAGATCACCTAGAATTGAAATTCTTTCTTCTCAAATAAAACATTAAATTTAGAGTTTTGTGTGTACGTTTTTATAATGAACTTTCTCTTAAGGCCACAAGTAACATTTTTCTTTTTAAATAAAACCCTCAACCTTCTCTTTGTTCTTTTGACATACTAAAGATCACCTAGAATTGAAATTCTTTCTTCTCAAATAAAACATTAAATTTAGAGTTTTGTGTGTACATTTTTTGACATACATGGTGTCAGAAGTGGGACACAAAGCTGACTCACCTAAGGGAGAATCACTGGCCTTTGGAGCTATGGCATGAGGGACCCATATTCAGGCTCTTTGAAACCCCCACATCCCCACCACTTTTACAGATCCCCCTTTCTCCATCCAGTGATTATCTCTTGGACAGAACTGTCAAATAGGGCTTGAGTTCTGTTTTATTTGGAATATGGTTCAGAGGGGTCATTCCCCCTCTTGTTTGGTAGATCTGTTGGGTAGAGTTATTTTCCCTCTGTTGACCTCGGCATCATGGTTTGGACCTTGAGATTTGGGTGAGGGAATTTTCCCTTTCTTTGGAGAAGGCTTATCATCCTTACTGGTAAGTATATACTTTATTTTCTGCCTGGACTTGTATCTATTTGGCCTTTGTGTATTCAGTGCTTGCATTTAATTGGCTTTTATGTAGTTGGTGTTAAATCAAAGAACTTATAAAACGAGCTCTCAAAGTTCAAAGGCATACAAGAATGTTTTCTAGAACTTCGGCTGGTAATGTATTCAAACAGTAAGGAACCCTTTAGTCTGTTGTTCTTAAAACTAAACTAAAATATGGAGGCTATAAAATCATATACTCCAGGTAAGATATGCATATCTCATTGATATTTTGAGGCAAAAAAAAAAAAAATACATTCAGGATGCAAATATTGCCTTGTTAAAAAATACTGTTGGCTGGGCACGCTGGCTCACACCTGTAATCCCAGCGCTTTGGGAGGCTGAGGTGGGTGGATCACCTGAGGTCGGGAGTTCAAGATCAGCCTGACCAACATGGAGAAACCCTGTCTCTACTAAAAATACAAAATTGGCTGGGCGTGGTAATGCATGCCTGTAGTCCCAGCTACATGGGAGGCTGAGGCAGGAGGATCACTTGAACCCCAGAGGTGGAAGTTGTGGTGAGCTGAGATCACACCATTGCACTCCAGCCTGGGCACCAAGATCGAAACTTCATCTCAAAAAAATAAAAAATAAAAAATAAAAAATACTGTCTCAAAGGTGGCTGAAACTTTTTCTTTCCCAGACCTTTCCCCTCCCCTTCTTATAATTCCCCCTCTTTATCCTTCTCTAAATAGCTATTCTAACATACTATTTAATAAAGACACTTAAAAACCAGCAGATAGAAAGTCATATTGACCTTCATGCTTTTTATTTTTTTAAAGCAAAGATTACATTCTGTTGTAAAACCTTCCCTATACAAAAAAGAATGGCATCGTTCTTATCTTCAATGACAAAGAATTGAGTCCAAGAAAATACTGTATAAACCTTATTAAAAATCACTCTTGTCTTTTGGTCCTCATCACATAATTCAGTCATACTTTCAGAGTTAACTATTCTTTGTTCAATTTAGTGCTTTGGTAACTGAGTCAAACTGCTTTATCCCAAATTTCATTCGCAGCCTTTACAAGATTGCCTATTGAAAAAGCTTAAAGCTTATCCTTAGTGCATTTTGTCAGAAAAATAATTTGCATATGATAATTTTTATCAACTGGTAAATTTACATGTTCTACTATGTTACGACTAAATTTCTAAAAAAAGTTCTGATATCTTTATGTGTTTAAATATGTTTATGTGTATGTACATATATTCTGTTGTATGTTGTATCTACATAAAATCTGGTGTAGTCAGAAATCCCTTGAGAAATTTTATTCCAATTGGTTTAAATAAATGAGCACTCATATAAAATGTATAGTAATTAACCCTCAAATTTTTTTAGTTGATGTGACTTAAGTAAATCTTTGATGAAATAATTGGTTTTAAAATTGTGGATAAAATAAAATTAGAAAATGTCTTCAAAATTGTCAGCAGTTTTGTCTGGGTTTACTGGTCAGACGGTTTTATATTTGCCTTTGCTAGATGTTTTAAGGTCATAAAGCCTAAAACAAAATGATCTTTGTTTATATAATTTTAAATAAATGTGATTAATTTCACATTGTTGATTTAATAAAAATAGCTGTAACTTCTGAGTTATCAATTAATAAAAATAGCTGTAATTTCTGAGTTATCAACAGGCTTTTTTTTTTATTGCATTTTAGGTTTTGGGGTACATGTGAAAAACATGCAAGATTGTTGCATAGGTACACACATGGCAGTGTGATTTGGGATTTTGGGATTTTCCAGTTGGGCCGCTGGAAAGCCTCAAAAGATGTATCTCTCAACTTGTAGAGATAATAAATAATTAGTCTTATTAGGTAAATTATATAAGAAACACTGTCAAATGATAAGTGATAGTAGATATCTTTTCGTTGCATTTATGGGTATGCTGCTGATATTTATTCTTGGGCGTTTTGTTTTGTTTTGAGGCAGAGTCTTGCTCTGTTGACCAGACTGGAGTGTAGCGGCTCAGTCTCGGCTCACTGCAACCTCTGCCTCCCAGATTCAAGTGATTCTCTTGCCTCAGCCTCCCAAGTAGTTGGGATTACAGGCACCCACCACCATGTCCAGCTAATTTTTTTGTATTTTAGTAGAGACAGGGTTTTACTATGTTGCTCAGGCTGGGTCTCAAACTCCTGAGCTCAGGCGATCCAGCTGCCTCAGCCTCCCAAAGTGCTAAGATTACAGGTGTGAGCCACTGCACCTGGCCTGCTGATAATATTAATGTTTTAAAAATTTATAAACTTGTAGAAATCTAATATGTTACGGTCATAATTTTGGTTATTGTCTTAAAATACTGTATGTAATAGACACAAGTAAATTTCCTTGTTAAACTTTCATCATATTTTTAACCATGGCCATTCTAATTTTTTGTCATCCACAATTATTGTTTTGAATTCTTCTCTAAAAACATTTACAATCAGATTTATGGAAAAGACTCCAACAAGCACCCTTAAATACAGATTTCTGATAACTTTAAGATCAATGGACTAAATAAAAATGTCCAGAGGCCAGGCATGGTGGCTTATGCCTGTAATCCCACCACTTTGGGAGGCTGAGAGGGATGGATCACCTGAGGTCAGGAGTTCCAGACAAACCTGGCCAACATGGTGAAACCCTATCTCTACTAAAAATACAAAAAATTAGCTGGGCATGGTGGCACGGGCTTGTAATCCTGGCTACTTGGGGGGCTGAGACAGGAGAATTGCTTGAACCTGGGAGGCAGAGGTTGTGAAGAGCAGAGATCGTGCCACTGCACTCCAGCCTGGGTGACAGAGTGAGAGTTCCACAAAATTTCAATTAAAAAAAAAAAAAAAGGCCAGAATTCTAATAAAAAAAGACCTGATGGATTAATGAAACTACTTATGGAGATTAAACACAAAATACTGAATGCATGAGATTGAATAACTGATGAAGATAATGTTTTTATGACATTCATTTAAAACATTGTTGGTTTTTTACTTAAATGACTTGTTTTCCAGATTTAAGAAAGCTTTCTCTCTAAAGCTGTCTATAACTTGCAACAATTTGGTCAAGTATATTTTTGTCAACAAAGATAAAAGCATTTGGCTTTTTTTCTCCTTCTTTCCTTCAGAAGTTAAAAACTATTTGTGAGTATTCTTATAGCAATATGTTTATTTGCATAGGTCCAATAAAAATTTGCTCTTTCTTCACAGCTGGGCATGGTGGCTCACACCTGTAATCCCAGCACTTTGGGAGGCTAAGGTGGACAGATCACCGAGGTTGGGAGGTCAAGACTAGCCTGGCCAACATGGTGAAACTCTGTCTCTACTAAAAATAAAAAAATTAGCAGGGCTTGGTGGTACATGCCTATAGTCCCAGCTACTTGGGAGGCTGAGGTAGAATTGCTTAACCCAGGATTCGGAGGTTGCAGTGAGCCAAAATCATGCCATTGTACTCCAGCCTAGGCAACAGAGCAAGACTCCATCTCAAAAAAAAAAAAAAAAAAAAAATCTGCTCTTTCTTTATACTGGAATACAATGGGAAACATTGGTTATATTATCCAGGCTTTGAGTGAAATGTCATATTTGAAAATATGCACAAAATGCCTGACTTCAAGGATTCTCAGGCTTACAATGAGTAAATGAAAACTCTCATTTCTTGGCTGACTCAGAAACCTTAAGACTGTAAGTAAAATCTAAAGTCTGCTTTGGTTTGCCTTCCTATTGTCAAGTGTTTTTTTTTTTTTTTTTTTTTTTTTTTTGAGACAATTGGTTATTATTTTTTTTCCTTTGTTTTTTTCTTTTGCTCTTGTTGCCCAGGCTGGAGTGCAGTGGTGCAATCACAGCCCACTACAGTGTTGACTTTCTGGGTTCAAGTGATCCTCCTACCTCAGCCCCTGAGTAGCTGGGACTACAGGAGCACCATCATGCCTGGCTATTTTTTTTTTTTCTGGTAGAGATGGAGTTTTGCCGTGTTTTCCAGGCTGGCTTTGAACTCCTAGTCTCAAGCAATCCTCCTGCCTCAGCCTCCCAAAGTGTGGGATTACAGGCATGAGCCACCATGCTTGGCCAAGTGATTTTTAAATCTAAGATTCCTATACGATCGATGTAGAAAAAAAGTTATGTTTCAAAAAAGCAGGGGTAGGGGGTGGGCACTATTAGCTTTTAACTCCATATATTGTTTTCAAGGTTTTATTATCTACCTATGGGCTAGACTAGGTCCTAAATTCTTCTAGGTTCCTTCAATCCAACTTACTTTCATAAAATTATTCAAACAAGAACTAGTCTTTTTCTAAAGCCCTATAAAGTAAAATTAGACAAATTTTAAGGAAAAAGTCTTGTGCCTAATGTATGGACTACACAAAAAGTTCACCAAACTGCCTGATGCTAGAACCGAAAACATTCAAACTGTAAACCAGGACGAGAAGTTTATGTTTTCCACACTATAAACAGCTTTACTTAAGGTGTTGTAGTAGTTCATTTTCATACTGCTATGAAGAAATACTGGAGCTGGGTACTTTATAAAGAAAAAGAGGTTTAATGGACTCACAGTTCCACATGGCTAGGGAGGCCTCACAATCATGGCAGAAGGCAAAGGAGGAGGAAAGTTCCTCATTCCATTTGAGACCGCCTCAGCCTGGACTTTTTGGTCAAAACCATTCGGTAAGTCTCTCGGCAGCTCCAAAATTTCCTACACCTTCCTGTCTTCTTCTGAGTAGTCCAAACTGTTCCAACCTTTTCCTGTTACCCAGTTTCAAAGTTTGCTCCACATTTTCAGGTTTTTTTTTTTTTCTTCTGAGACAAAGTCTCACTCTGTCCCCCAGGCTGGTTCCTACTTGTATTATTTCCTCCAATGTAGGAAATTCTTTCTGTCAAGGTAGGCCGGTTCCTACTTGTATTATTTCCTCCAATGTAGGAAATTCTTTCTGTCAAGGTAAACTCAAGTAACAAGATAGTCCTCTCTTTTATATTCTTGTCGAGCAGGTTAGCCAGTAATTGCTCCTAGCAGAAAGGCACAAGGCATGTTCCCTGAAGTGCCTGAAATGATTCTATCCAAATGCCTATCTCTTGACTAGGTTTCACCAGTGAGGCAAAAATCCCTTGTGAATTAATTTGATGGTTATGAGGATTCTGGTATTTGGTTATTGTCAGCTGTAGGAGACTACCCAGAAATTCTTTTTTTTTTTGAGATGGAGTCTAGCTCTGTCGCCCAGGCTGGAATGCAATGGCACCATCTCAGCTCACTGCAGCCTCTGTCTCCTAGGTTGAAGTGATTCTCCTGCCTCCCAAGTAGCTGGGATTACAAGCATGTGGTGCCATGCCTGGATAATTTTTATATTTTTAGTAGAGACGGGATTTTGCTATGTTGGCCAGGGTGGTCTGGAATTCCTGGTCTCAAGTGATCTGCCCACCTTGGCCTCCCAAAATGTTGAGATTACAGGTGTGAGCCACCACCATGCCTAGCCTACTCAGGACTTCTTAAGGTCTATAAGGAGTCTTCTCACTAACATTGTGATTAGTAGAAAATACTATATAGAATGTATATTAAGACTGTCCTGCAGTTAACATATTCCTACTAATGCCGACAAAAGCAGTAAGAGTATAATATGCCTCCTTTTAATTTTCTATGAAATTCAATATTGGAGGAAATTATCCTAATACTTATTTTACTGATTCAGGTATTATGAATATTAACTTAAAGGACAGGGACATTTGAGAGTGGGTAGTACCAAGGATATGGAATATTATATAATGCATTTCCCAAAGTTTTTATGTTGGAGAAATCACACTTGTAATCCAAGCACTTTGGAGGCCAAGGTGGGCGGATCACCTGAGATCGGGAGTTCAAGACCAGCCTGACCAACATGGTGAAACCCTGTCTTAAAAAAAAAAAAAGAGAAATCTGTTTAAAATAAATAATATGTGATTGCATGAAGAGAATAAAAAGGTAAAATATAAGAAGGGTAGCATTCTCGAGGGATGAGCATGAAGCTTGGGAGTAACAACTTGTTTCTGATGAAAATAGATGTTTATGGGTTAACAGTCTAAAGTTTATTAAAAATGCCAGCCAAGAGACAGCTTATCCACATCCTTTTCCCCTATAAGCTGCCTCTTAGAGGAAAACCAACAGTTTCCTTCCCTCCTTCTATAAGTTGCCAAGCACGTTGGATTCTGTCTCTACAGCATCCCTTGTATTTGTTTCTTCTTTTCTATTCTCTATGACACTAGTCGGTTGTAGTGTAACGGGTGGTTTGATTGCCCTGTGTATGACAATTCAAGAACCACAACCAAGGAGGATTTAACAAGGGGATTTTATTACTGGCAACAAGGAAGGAGGACACTGGGTATCCATCCTCAAAGCAGTGCCTCCCTGAACAACAGTGAAATCAGAGCTTTTATTGGGCTGGTTAGCAGCGTCACTGTATGAAGAGGTGGAGTAAAGGCAGTGCAGGCCAGTTGCCAGATCATGCTTCTACATAAATTGCATGTATAGAAAATGGTGAGTAAACTCCTTTCTGGGTAGGCTTTTTAGTATGGTAATGAGAAGAACTGGTCAAAGTTCGTGCCCAACTCACATGTCTCTGAATCTAACTGGTTTTTGTTTTTCTAGAATTGAGCTTCTTCCTGGAACTTTTTTATTTTCTTGAAACAGCCTCTCCCTCTGTCGCCCAGTCTGGAGTGCAGTGGCCCGATCTCCATTCACTGCAACCTGCTCTTCCCGGGTTCAAGCGATTCTCTTGCCTCAGTCTATCAAGTAGCTGGGATTACAGGCATCCACCACTGCACCTGGCTAATTTTTGTATTTTTAGGAGAGAGGGGGCTTCACCATGCTGGCCAGCAGATCTCGAACTCCTAACCTCAAGTGATCCACCCACCTTGGCCTCCCATCTTTCTGGAATTTTTTGAAACAAGAACTCAAGGTGCAACAGTTACAGGTGGATACTTTTGCATTGCACATACCCCAAAAACCTGGGGATCCTGGGTTACATAGTGAGCTCCTTCTTGGATTATTGGAAGAGTCTGCTAAGTGGGCTTCCTGGCCCGACTTGGTCCCAGGCCCTTAATTCATCCTGTACACCACTACCAAATTCACGTGTCTGAAGTGATTCCTGGTATCCTGGCTTACACTGGAGGTCTAGTGTTAATTGTCTCACTCTGAAATTTCACTGCTTTATTTAATCCTATATTGTCTTTCTTACCCATTTATAGCATGTATCTTCTGAAAGATATGCCCACAAAAATGTAGTATTTCATCATGTACTCACTGACACTTTTTGTTTTGTTTTGTTTTTTAAATGTTTATGTTTAGATGGATGTGAATAACTTTCCCTCTTCCTGAGGACTAAGGTCTGATTTTTTTATCTTACCCAAATTCCTATCTGAGGGGTCTGGGGAGTCATGCCCTACAAACCATAAATTCTCATCAGATGGGTTTTATTTAACCTTGTATATTATGACTTAGTTTCCAATCTGACTCTGGTATAATACGGAAGAAAATAAAAATGTTTTGCCCCAAAATATATTTCCTTGCCATACCTTGAAATTGCCCTTTAGTCTCTTGTGGGAAAAATCCACATCCTATAGAGAATCCCCTTTCTCCTTTGTTTTCCTTCTTCCTTTCCAGATCCTAGAGATAATCAACTAAAAGCCAGGCACCCTTTTAAGTCTGGTGAGAAACATTCTACAACTTGCTTTCTCTGAAGTCTGCTATCTAAGAAGTTTCTCTGCATAATAAAACTTGGTCTCCGGGATCCTTTATCTTAACCTGAACATTTCCTTTCTATTGATCCCAGGTCTTCAGATAAACTCAACCAATTGTCAACCAGAAAATGTTTAATTTTATCTGTAGCCTGGAAGCCCTCCCTTTGGGTTGTTTTTGCCTTTCTAAACCAAACCAATGTATTTCTTAAATGTATTTGATTGATGTCTCATGCCTTCCTAAAATATATAAAACCAGGTTGTACCCCAACCATCTTGGGCACATATTCTCAGGGCCTCTTGAGGGCTGTGTCACGGGCCATGGTCACTCATTTAAGATCAGAATAAATCTTTTCAAATATTTTACAGAGTTTGACTGTTCGTCAACACCCCCAAAGCTAGTAGGCATCATTTACCTACAGGCAGTCTTATGCGTTAGAAGGACGCCACGTATACCGCAGTCAGAGCAGAGTGGTTGAGGGCATAGGTTTTGTAGCTTGATAGATCTGAGGCTGAATTTTGGCAGTGCTGCTTACTGACTTGTGACTTCCATTGCACATCTATAAAATGGGGATAATAGTACTGTCGGAGGTGTGTGAACCAGAACAGCTCCATCTTGAATAGGAGCTGGGTCAAATGAGGCTCAGACCTACTTGGCTGCATTCCCAGATGGTTAAGGCGTTCTAAGTCACAGAATGAGATAGGAGGCTGCCATGAGCTACATGCCATAAACTCCTTGCTGATAAAACAGGTTGCAGTAAAGAAGCCGGCTAAAGCCCATCAAGATCAAGATGGTGACGAGAGTGACCTCTGGTCATCCTCATTGCTACAATCCCACCAGTGCCATTACAGTTTACAAATGCCATGACAGTATCAGGAAGTTACCCTATATCGTCTAAAAAAGGGAGACATAATAACCCACCCCTTGTTTAGCATATCATCAAGAAATAACCATAAAAATGGGCAACCAGGCCAGGTGCAGTGGCTCACGCCTGTAATCCCAGCACTTTGGGAGGTGGGCCGATCACAAGGTCAAGAGATCAAGACCATCCTGGCCAACATGGTGAAATCCCATCTCTACTAAAAATACAAAAACTAGCCAGATGTAGTGGAGGGTGCCTGTAGTCCCAGCTACTCAGGAGGCTGAGGCAGGAGACCCACTTGAACCCGGGAGAAGGAGATTGCAGTGAGCCGAGATCGCACCACTGCACTCCAGCCTGGCAACAGAGCAAGACTCTGTCTCAAAAAAAAAGAAAAGAAAGGGCTGCTCTGTCTATGGAGTAGCCATTCTTTTATTCCTTCACTTTCTTGATAAACTGTTTTCACTTTATGGACTCTTCCTGCATTCTTTCTTTCTTGTGCTAGATCCAAGAACTCTCTCTTGGGGTCTGGATCCCGACCCATTTCCTGTAACACTATGACCTCGTAAGATTTCAAGACAATCAGGTGAAGTCCTCAGGCTGGGGCTGGGCTCCTTGTAACTAATGGTAGCCGTTCCTAATTCCTGCCAGTCAAGGGAGAGAAAGTGATGCAGTTCACAGTAATACGGGAAGGCGATTTACTTTTGCTTCAGGCAGTTTTCTGTAATAGAAAAACATGGGAAGAAAGACCATGCTTGATATTACACATTTCTTATCTCACAGATACAGAGGCGTAACTGAAGCAGGGTTTATTGTTTCACAACTAAGTTTTGAGCAGGAATATCAGAATTCTGTCCTCATGTTTTTCATGCCCTAGGGCAGAGGGAATGGTTTCTGTCCTGGCTGAAGACAACAGGAGACTCTAGCTTCTGAGAGGGCAGAACTCTGGTTTTATTATGTTAAGGAACTGCCGGGTTCTTCTTTAGTCTGGAGTATTTTAAAGAAACAATGGATAGCTACATACCAGGTAGCAGGAAAAACAACAACAACAACAAAAAAACATGGAGATAGCTCTATGTAGCGCCTCCAGGTGTGTGTATCAGAGTAAATTCTTTTGGTTTTCAAATATTCCCTCTGATTTCTTTTTTTTGAGATGGAGTCTAGCTCTGTCGCCCAGGCTGGAGTGCAGTGGCACGATCTCGGCTCACTGCAACCTCCGCCTCCCAGGTTCAAGTGATTCTCCTGCCTCAGCATCCTGAGTAGCTGGGATTACAGCTATGCGACACCATGCCCAGCTAATTTTGTTTTTGTATCTTAGTAGAGACAGAGTTTCACCATGTTGGTCAGGCTGGTCTTGAACTGCTGACCTCGTGATCTGCCAGTCTTAGCCTCCCAAAGTATTGGGATTATAGGCGTGAGCCACCACGCCCAGCCAGTTCTCTGCATCTCTCTCTCTCTCTCTGTCTTTCTCTCTCTCTCTCTCTCTCTGTCTCTCTCTCTCTCTCTGTCTCTCTCTCTCTCTCTCTCTCTCTCTCTCTCTCTCTCTCTCTCTCTCTCTCTAACTCCCAGAGATACTTACTCAGCAGAGGGTATTAAACCTGCCCAGTTTGCCATGGGAACCCATCCTGTTTAACAAGTTGTCTCCAGTGGTCTGTCATTTTAGTGCAGTCCTTGTCATCATGCTGACCAAGTCCTGTGGCCATCACTGATCGGGCAGTAGTTTCTACAGGTGAAAAAAGAAGAGTCTGCCCAGTTAGACTCAGCACTGTTCATTACATATCGAGGTAGGCCACCTCCAGGGAATGCGTATCTTTAGGGACAGAGCCCTCTCCTCGTACAGAGTTGGCCCTCATTATTCACGGATTCCATATTTATATGTCTGCTTACTTGCGAACATTTATTAGTAACCCCCACTCCATGTGCACAAAATGACAAAAAATTTGAGCCACCTGCATGTTCCCAGCTGTGGCCTTCTTGTTTCAGCTCTTATTGTAAACAAGTGTCTTTTTCAAGGTCTATTTAATGACACATTGTCCACATTTATTTTATTTATTTATTTTTAGAGACAGGGTCTTGCTCTGTTGCCCAGGCTGGAGTACAGTGGCATGATCATGTTTCACACTATAACCTTGAACTCCTGGGCTCAAGGGATCCTCCCGCCTCAGCCTCTTAAGTTCCTAGGACTATAGGTGTGTGCCACCATGCCCAGCTAATTTATTTTTTATATTTTTGTAGAGATGGGGTCTCACTCTGCTGCCCAGGCTGGTCTCAGATCCCTGGCCTCAAGCGATTCTCTAACCTCAGCCTCCCACCTGAGCCTTCTAAAGCACTGGGATTACAGGTTTGAGCCACCACACCTGCCCAACATTTTTGTGCCTTTAGTTGGTGGTTTTGCTGTTTAGAATGGGCCCCAAGCTTAGTGTTTGAAGTGTTTTCAGGTGTTCCTAAGTGCAAGAAGACTGGAATGTGCCTTAGAGAGAAAACACATATATTAGATAAGTTTCATCTAGGCATGAGTTTTAGTGCTGTTGGCTGTGAGTTCATTGTTAATAAATCAATAGTATATATTAAATAAGGTGTCTTTAAACAGAAACACACATCAAACAAGGCGATGTATTGATTGATTAATGAAAATATGACCAGAGGCTTGCGGGAACCTAATCCTGTATTTCTTCAGTATTTGTGGCTTCATTATTCTCGAAACCTTTATAGGACATAACTATACATACAGCCATTTCCCTAAGGTGACCCAATATATATACAGCCATTTCCCTAAGGTGACCCAATAATGCCAGAGAGGATGAGTCAGAAATTCTTTCTGTGTGAATTTGTGGAAGGACCAGCCTCTCCTAGTTTCTACTTTTTTTTTTTTTGAGATGGAGTCTCACTCTGTTGCCCAGGCTAGAGTGCAATGAGACAGTCTCAGCTCACTGCAACCTCCACCTCCCAGGTTTAAGTGATTCTCTGGTCTCAGTTGCCCAAGTAGGACTACAGGTGCACACCACCACGCTTGGCTAATATTTTTTGTACTTTTAGTAGAGATGGGATCTCACCAGTTGGCCAGGCTGGTCTTGAACCCGTGACTTCAGGTGATCTGCCTGCCTCAGCCTCCCAAAGTCCTGAGATTACAGGTAAGCCACTGTGCCCAGCCTCTCCTAGTTTCTAAAAGATCATTCCTGTCTCTCTTGCTGTTCTCCTGTGGCCTGGTACTTACCTGTGTTTCCTAGACAAGGGGACTCTGTCCTCTTTGTCACTGCCATTAGCTAGGGAAGGGTGGTGGTGATATGGCACAAGGTGGAAGGGTAATTCAGAAATACAATGGTGCAAATCACCCTTGCCCATCTCAGGCAGTCTTCTTCTAGCTCCGCTCCTATGGGCTTTTTTATTTTGGCCCAGATATGGAGAAAATTTCTCATTCCAGCCTCAGAATGATTTGTAGTAGGAATATTTACAGTCATGCTCTCATCTCCTCAACATATAATTGCAAAAATAAAACAATCTGACACTGGTACATTTCCTGAGATCTGAGCTGTCCAGTTGTAGTCAAGGTCACCGTGATAGAGAGTGATGTAAACACTCTAAACAGTTATCTGTGAGTCCTATTTATGTCATTCCTAGAATAAAACCTCAGGATTCACTGGAGAGTGAGGAATAAATCAACACTGTCCACAGTCAAATCAGGTTTGAGCTGGGCTGGATTGAATTCACATTCAATCAGAACTGTATTGGATTTTGTTGCTGAACCTTAGCTGTGGTGAAGAATTCACAGGTGGCAATGTTCTCCTAAATTTGGCAGTCTCTTGACACAGCTGAAAAAAATTTCTTACACGTGCAAGAGACCAGTCTTGAAGAACTATAGTATTGCTATCCTGAGATTTCCTATATAAGGGACTTTGGGTGTGTTCATCAGATGAAACTAATTTACACCTGGCCACACTCTCGACTTCAGTTCAGCTTTATTTCTTCTTTCAGGAATGTACCTTTTAAAAATGGCTTATGGGCCGGGCACAGTGCCTCACGCCTGTAATCGTAGCACTTTGGAGGCCGAGGCAGGCGGATCACAAGGTCAGGAGTTTGAGACCATCTTGACTAACACAGTGAAACTCTATCTCTACTAAAAATACAAAAAAATTAGCTGGACATGGTGGCGGGTGCCTGTAGTCCCAGCTGCGCAGGCGGCTGAGGCAGGAGAATCGCTTGAACCTGGAGGTAGAGATTGCAGTGAGCCGAGGTGCCACTGCACTCCAGCCTGGGCAATAGAACGAGACTCTGTCTCAAAAAAAAAAAAAAATTAAAAATTAATATAAATAAATAAATAAAAAAGAAATAAAAATGGCTTGTGGCAGAGTAGCTATAGTTTTGAAACATAAATATATAAAAGTGTCTATAAAACTGCATTTGTGTGTGCTCGGAGATGAAGAGGTTATTCACAGTAAACAAGCCTTCCTAGACTGGGAGTTATGTTTTCCTGTCCTTGCTTTCTTTTTTTTATACCAGTTATAATACTTTGCACAATCAAGTATTTTAAAGTACATTAATTTAGTAGATGTCAATTATTTGTAACACTGTCTATGCTTCTCTTTTCTTGCCACCTGGTGCTAAGGCCTGGTCTTAAGGATTATTATAAACTGCATGTATGTTTTTCTCTCATTTTGTCTCTCATCCTTTTTACATTTTTTTTTTTTTTTTGAGACAGGGTCTCACTTTGTCTACCATTCAGGCTGGAGTGCAGTGGTGAAATCTCGGTTCATTGCAGCCTCGCCCTCCCGGACTGAAGCGATTCTCCCACCTCAGCCTCCGGAGTAGCTGGAACTAGAGGTGCGCACCACCACCCCCGGTTAATTTTTTTGTATTTTTTGTAGAACAGGGTTTGGCTATGTTGGCCAGGCTGGTCTCGAATCCCTGGGCTCAATGGATTCACCCAGCTTAGCCTCCCAAAGTGCTGGGATTACAGGCGTGAGCCATCACGCCTGGCCTTCTCTTCTGTTCTATTTTCATCCATTGTATGCCATATCATAAACAACTGTAAGAATTTACTGATTTTAGAGAAACCTCTGTCTACTCCCCTAATTCTAACCCAAATGCGGTGTTGAGTAAAATTAAAAAGAGGCAGTTTGAAATAAAGGAGCTATTACAACAATTGGAGTACCTTGGAAACAGCAGCAAGACTTCTGGCAGAGATGATGATGTTACTTTGAGGTTGTTGCTGCTGTTGTTTTAAATAAGGCTTTTGCACTCCTATATGATGATGCTGCTTTATAAAACTATGACATCTTCTCCCATAGACTGAGGAAATAAACATGTAGCTTCTGACTCTGTACTTGATATTCAGTAATCATTAGCTTTCATTATTAAAGAAAATAAAATCATTCCTTCTTCATTGTTGAGTGTTGTGACATAAGAAATATGCCACTAAAAGGGCAAATATCATGGAACTCTTTGCATTGGGATTATATTTTTCTATTTCTAAAACTGGTTTGAGAATAATAGGCTGTTATAATCTGAAAAGTCACTAGAGGGAGCCAGATCCCTGTGTGAGGAATTCTTTGCTTCGGTGCCGAAACACTGCTGTGGCCTACATTTAAATCAGCTGTGGTGGCTGCAGTGGCGTAATCAGTTAGCGTGGCACTTATAAATCAGCTTGCAGACTTGTGAATTTCATGCTCAGCCTTAGTTAAAATTTAGAAATTTAAGAATCACAGACTTTAGAGGGTAAAGTGTTACACAATAAAGGGACCTAAAAGACTTCCAAATACAAGCGATGGACCATGTTTGGATTGTGATTCAAACAAACAGCAATAAGAAGATGCCAGTGAGATAACTAGGGAAATCTGAACATGAAGACAATCCTATACCATATTATGGAATTATTGTTAATCTGAGTAGGTGTCATAATATCTCGGGGTTGGGCATTGTGGCTCATGCCCATAATCCCAGCACTTTTGGAGGCTGGGGTGGGAGAACTGCCTGAGCCCAGGAGTCTGAGACCAGCCTGGGCAAAGTGGCAAGACACTGTCTCCACAAAAAAACAAAATTAAAAAGTAAAAAATACATAATGATATCTTGGTAATGCTAAAATCCCTTTTCTATTAAAAATATATATGGGAATTTTTGCCTGAACTTATATGCCTATAATTCATTATAAAATATTCTAATAATGAAAGTGTGTGTGTGGGGGGGGGGGGGGGGGGGGGGGGGGATGGGAATATAATAGAAGAAACAAGATTGACGGCATCTGATAATTGTTGGAGCTGGAGTTGATAATGCTATTTATTCTCCCTTTGTGAATGTTTTACATTTAGCTTTAAAAGTGAAAATGAAAAAGTAGAGACATTATATTCTTACGATATGTATTTATGATTTAGTTTACATTTATGGCTAATGTGTATTTCTTAGGTTGCAAACTCAGTTTTGCAAGAAAATATCATCTTTCCCCATAATGAATTTAATTTCTAGTTTGAACATTTATTCTAGTAGATGTCAGAAACCAAATATTCATTAATTAAGAGTAATCTCACATTGCACTGAGTCAAAAAATTAATTCAAGGTCATATTGGTTAATTCTGGATTTTCTCACCTCATCTGCCAGCAGAATTGCTAAGTGAAAGCAAGTGAGTGAGAGGTGGTGGTGATGAGTCAGGGGCTGGACCTTGGTTGTCACCTCCTGAGTCAGACATCTAGTCAGACAACCTTCATCTTCCTTTGGGTGTGGTAGTCCTTGCAGATGACAGCCACATTGTCTGACAACCATCCACAAAACCTCTCCAGATCTGCCTCTCCCTAGCTCTGCCAAACCTCTCTGGGACTGGGGAGACATTCAGAGGTTTTCACTCTGGCTTTCTCACCTCTGCCTTTGTAGCCATTTGCACTGTATTTCTCTGATACTGTGTTTGTCATGGAAAGCCCTGGAACGCTTCTCTAGGACATTGCCACTTCCACAGGTCCTGTTTGGAAACAAAGGCATTTTCTGCTTTCAAATCCCTTAACAAATCTAGAGGCTTCACGGTTCAGTCCTCAGAGACTAGGGATATACACAGGCCATGTTCTTAAGGAAATACTGCAGTGTCTAATATCTCTTCCTGAAGCCTGTGGTGTCTTTGTCTGGTCTGGTGGGTAGACTTAGTTCATAATCTATAATGATTGCTTATAGCACAAATATACTCAAAGTCCTTCAGAGCTCTGGATGCAGAGAAAGGTCACAGGTTCATGGAAATCATGAAGAAAATTTTTCTTCAATTAATATAATAAAATATTGTGCTATTGAATAATTTTAATTCAAAGCTTAACATTTGCTTCTTGCCACAGAAATAAACTAGGGAAGCAGTAGTTAATAGTAGTTGTAAACGTAGGTTCTGGGGGCATAGAGACCAGTGTTCTAATCCTGCCTCTGTCTTTTTAGTAGAGATCAGGCACAAATTAAGGTTTCTAAATCTTGCATTTAAAATTTTTAAAGTAGAGGTAGTAATATTGACTGCAATGTTTTGGGGGAGGGTTTAACAAGAATATGTATATAAAGTGCACATAGAGTTTGGCCCTTTGTATAAACCTGTAAATGGCAACCATTTTTATTATTAAGAATGACAGGTCGGGCATGGTGGCTCATGCCTGTAATCCCAGCATTTTGGGAGGCAGAGGTGGGTGGATCACCTGAGGTTGGGAGTTTGAGACCAGCCTCACCAATACGAAGAAACTCTGTCTCTACTAAAAAATACAAAATTAGCCAGGCGTGGTGGCATATGCCTGTAATCCCAGCTACTTTGGAGGCTGAGGCAGGAGAATCACTTGAACCTAGGAAGCAGAGGTTGTACCATTGCACTCCAGGCTGGGCAATAAGGGCGAAACTCCATCTCAAAAAAAAAAAAAAAAAAAAAAAAAAGAATAACGAACAGGCAGGAAAAGCCCCTTGTGCAATTTTTGCATCTGGTTAATGAACCTTTCTCCTATGACTTCCTAAGTTATTAGCTCATATCTTAAAGAACCACATAGGAATCTGGGTGCAGCCTGGGGCACTGAAATGACCACAGTTAAAAGAAAAATTCTCTCTGGTATCCTCTCCAAGGTATATGGAGCCCAAATTCCCAGGCCATTTTAAGAAATAATTGCTGAGATTTTATTTCTAGTGTGGCCCATTCTTTATGAACTGTCAGTGGAAAGGAAGCAGATGAAAAGAGGAATTCCAAGAGTATAATATCACCATGGCCTCATGAAACAGGAGAAAAGAAACCAAACAATTTATAGTGGACAATTTCTAGATGTTTATTGCCAGGACCTTCTGCTCAGAGTGAAAAGAATATCCAAACAAATGTCACGTTCCTCTCCAGCACTGTAAGAAAAAGCGAAGTTACTTTATTCGAGCACCCATCTCCCCTGCTTTGATGACTTTGGTGTTCTGGCTAGGAGAGAAAGATCCCCTGCTGCTTTGCTTTCTGAGGAGGGCTTGACGGGGATTACATGCTGAACTGGCTTCTGATTCCTCTTTGTTCTTGGATGTTGCATTTCATCCCCCTGGATAGAGATGTCCAGCTTTGTAATTAGCCTCCTTCTAGAGGCAGTATGGTGCTGGTAAGTTACCAAGAATTGGCTTGGAATGGAAAACTGCGGTCTCAGATACATACAGACTCTCTACGCAGATGCAATCTATTAATTAACCTTATGCGCTCAGAGTATTACATTAAGCTTTAATGCTTTAGTGCTTAAAGTGGGTTCTGTGAAAAAATGTGACTCATACTGAGAAATCAATTGATTTTCTACTACTATTTAACATTAACCTCTCAGACTGGGGTATTTTTAACATATGCCCTTGGTGGGCACCTGTATTCATTTCCCATTGCTGCTTTAACCCCTATGCTTATGTTGGGTCCATCAAGATGAGCCAGATTATTTCTCCATCTCAAGTTACTTAACATAATCCTCTCTGTAAAGTCACTTTTGCCATGTAAGGTAACATTATCCACAGGTTTTAGGGGTTAGGATGTGGACATCTTTGCGGGCTTTTATTCTATCACCCACAATCCACTTCTGCCCCCCAAATCTTTACCTTCATCCACATGTAAGATAGAGTCCTCTCATCCCATCTCCAAAAGTCTTAATCCATTACAGCATCAACTCCATGTCCAAAATCTCATCTAAATTTCATCCGCTCAAAAATCCCAAATCTCATCAGGTCCGAGTAAGGCTTTGGGTATAATTCATCCGGAGGCACAATTCATCGCCATCTGTGAAGCTGTGAAACTCAAGAAGCAAGTTATTTGCTCCCCAAATACAGTGGTGGGACAGGCAAACGATAAGAGATACAGACATTCCAGTTCAGAAAGGGAGAAAATGAAAGGAATAAAGGAGTGGTCAGTTTCAAGCAACTCTGAAATTCAGCCGGGCAAACAACATTAGGTTTCAAGGCTTGGGAATAATCCTCAGTTTTGCAGCTTTGCCCTCTGGGCTGAAGGCTCTGCCCTTGAAGTCATTCTTTCTTCTTCAGGAAGGCTAGCATGTGTTTGCGGATGGGTAGTATTATCAGCCTGTTTCCTACCTGTAGTTTTGACTCTTCCATGATTACAAACTGCATGCACGAGTTCTTCTCAGTACTCTTTTCTGAATTCTCCAAAACGATTTATAACTTCCCGAAGCACGTTCAAGTAAATAAGATTTCAGATTCTAGATATGTATAAACTTTTAGTTAGTTGTCATGAGGATTTTCAGTTTTCTGGTAGCAAGTAAACTTGACATAATGGCTTTCTTATAGAAATAGAATTGTTGGCCTAAATCATTAATGTAGTCTTTGAGAGACAAGGCACAAATAAGTATGTGTATGTTCTGTGGGATAAGACTGTAAGAATTACTGGCTAATGGATCCTCTCTACATTGCCTAGATAAAAACCCCTGTGATTGACGTTCTTTAAAAAAAAACAACACAATGTTTATTTTAGTTTTAAGAATACACATACAGTTTTATTCTAAAGGTAAATTGTGTGTTGTGATGGTTTGGTGTATTTTATGACCCAGGTAATAAGTATAATACCTGATAGGTTGTTTTCCGATCCTCACCCTCCTCTCACCTTCCACCCTCAAATAGGCCCTGGTATCTATTGTTCCCTTCTTTGTGTCCATGTGTATCAATGTTTAGCTCCCACTTTTTTTTTTTTTTTTTTTGAGATAGAGTCGCTCTATTGTCCAGGCTGGAGTGCAGTGGCATGATCTCGGCTCACTGCAACTTCCGCCTCCTGGGTTCAGGTGACTCTCCTGACTCAGCCTCCTGAGTAGCTGAGATTACAGGCATGCGCCACCATACTTGGCTAATTTTTTTCTATTTTTAGTAGAGACAGGGTTTCACCATGCTGGCCAGGCTGTTCTTGAACTCCTGACCTCATGATCTACCTGCCTTGGCCTCCCAAAGTGCTGGGGTTACAGGCATGAGCCACTGCGCCTGGCTAGCTCCCACTTTTGAGTAAGAACATAGGATGTTTGGTTTTCTGTTTCCGTATTAGTTTGCTTAGGATAATGGCCTCCAGCTTCATCTATGCTGCTGCAAAGGACATTATCTGTTTTTTTTTTAATAGCTGTGTAGTATTCCTTTGTGTGTATATATACTATATTTTCTTGATCCAGTCTAACACTGATGGGCATTTAGGTTGATTCCATGTCTTTGCTATTGTGAATAGTGCTGTGATGAACATAAGTATGCATATGTCTTTGTGGTAGACCATTTATATTCCTTCTGGTGTATACTAAATAATGGGATTGCTGGGTTGAATGGTAGTTCTGTTTGAAGTTCTTTGAGAAATCGCCAAACTGCTTTCTATAACAGCTGAACTAATTTACATTCCCACGAGCAGTGTTTAAGCAGTCCCTTTTCTCCATAGCCTTGCCAGCATCTGTTATTTTTTGACTTTTTAATAATAGCCATTCTGAATGGTGTGAGAGGTATCTCACTGTGGCTTTGATTTGCATTTCACTAGTGATCAGTGATGATGAGCTTCTTTTCATATGCTTGTTGCCCACACGACGTATGTATATGCCTTCTCTTGAAAAGTATCTGTTCACGTTCTTTGCCCATGTTTTAATGGGGTTATTTTCTGCTTGTTAATTTGTTTTTCTTATAAATTCTGGACATTACACCTTTGTCAGATGCATAGTTTGCAAATACTTTGTCTTATTCTGTAGCTTGTCTATTTCATCTGTTGATAGTTTCTTTCGATGTGAAGCTCTTTCATTTAATTAGGTTTCATTTGTCAATTTTTGTTTTTGTTGTAATTGCTTTTGGTGTCTTCATCATAAAATCTTTGCCAGGGCCTATGTCTAGAACTATATTTACTAGATTTTCTTCAAGGTTTTTATAGTTTTAGGTTTTACATTTAAGTCTTTAATCCATCTTGAGTTGATTTTTGTATATGGTATAAGGAAAGGGTTCAGTTTCAATCTTCTGCGTATAGCTAGCCAGTTATCCCAGCACCATTTATTGAATAGGGAGTTCCATTCATTGAATAATCTTTCCCTGCTGCTTGCTTTTGTTGGCTTTGTCAAAGATCAGATGGTCGTAGGTTCACAGCTTTATTTCTGGGCTCTTTATTTTGCTCCACTGGTCTATGTGTCTGTTTTTGTACCAGTACCATGCTGTTTTGGTTATTGTAGCCTTGTAGCATAGTTTGAATTATGATAATGTGATACCTCCAACTTTGTTCTTTTTGCTCAGGATTGCCTTGGTTATTCGGCCTCTTTTATTTTTTAACATGAATTAAAAAATTTTTTTTTTCCAAATCTGTGAAGTATGTCATTGGTAGTTTGATAGGAATAGCATTGAATTTGTAAGTTGCTTTGGGCAGTATGGCCATTTTAACAATATTGATTCTTCCTATCCATGAACATGGAAAGTTTTTCCATTTGTTTGTGTTTTCTATGATTTCTTTGAGCAGTGCTTTGTAATTCTTGTTGTAGAGATCTTTCACCTCCCTGGTTAGCTGTATTCGTAGGTATTTTATTTTATTTTTTGTGGCTATTGTGAATGGGATTCCATTCTTGACTTGGCACTCAGCTTGGACAATGTTGGTGTATAGAAATGCTCTTGATTTTTGTACATTGATTTCGTATCTTGAGACTTTGCTGAAGTTGTTTGTCAAATCTAGGAGCTTTGAGCAGAGACTATGTATAGGGTTTCTAGGTATAAAATCAGATTGTCTGCAAACAGAGATAATTTGACTTCCTGTCTTCCTGTCTGGATGCCTTTTGTTTCTTTCTCTTGACTGATTGCTCTGGCTAGGACTTACAGTACAATGTTGAATAAGAGTAGTGAAAGTGGGTATCCTTATCTTGCTCTATTTCTCAAGGGGAATGCTTTCAGCTTTTGCCTGTTCAGTATGATGTTGGTTGTGGGTCTGCCATAAATGGCTTTTATTATTTTGAGGTATGTTCCTTCAATGCCTAGTTTTTTGAGGATTTTTGATATGAAAGGAATGCTAAATTTTATCAAAAGCCTTTTCTGCATCTATTGAGATGATTGTGTGGTTTTTGTTTTAATTCTACTTATGTGATAAATCACATTTATTGATTTGCAGATGTTGAATCAACCTTGTATTCCAGGGATAAAGCCTACTTGATCATGGTGAGTTAACTTTTTGATATGTTGCTGGATTTGGTCTGCAAGTATTTTGTTGAGCATTTTTGTATCTATGTTTATCAAAGCTATTGGTTTGAAGTTTCCTTTTTTGTTGTTGTTTTTTTTCTCTGCCAGATTTTGATATCAGAAAGATGCTGGCCTCATCGAATGAGTTGGGGAGGAGTCCCTCCTCCTCAATTTTTTGGAATAGTTTCAGTAGGAATAGTATGGGCTCTTTTTTATACATCTAATAGAATTTGGCTGTGAATCTGTCTGGTCATGGGCTTTTTCTGGTTGGTAGGATTTCTGTTACTTACTCAATTTCTGAACTTGTTATTGGTCTGTTAAGGGTTTGAATTTCTTCCTTGTTCAGTCCTGGAAGATTGTGCATTTCCAGGAATTTATCCATTGCTTCTAGGTTTTCTAGTTTGTGAGCATAGAGGTGTTCACAATAGTCTCTGATGGTTTCTTGTATTTCTGTGGGGTTAACGGTAATGTCTCCTTTGTGTCATTTCTGATTGTGTTTATATGGATGTTCTTTCTCTTTTTTTTTATTAGTCTAGTTAGCCATCTATTTTATTTATTCTTAACGTCTGTTTCATTGATCTTTTGTATGGTTTTTCATGACTCAGTTTCATTCAGTTCAGCTCTCTGATTTTAGTTATTTCTTGTCTTCTAACTTTGGGCTTAGTTTGCTCTTGTTTTTCTAGCTCTTCGAGATGTGATGATAGTTTATGAATTTGAGATCTTTGTAACTTTTTGATGTGGGTGTTTACTGCTATAGTTTTTCCTCTTAATACTGCATTAGCTGTGTGCCAGAGATTCTAGTATGTTGTATCTTTGTTCTCATTAGTTTCAAATAATTTGTTGGTTTCTCCCTTAATTTCATCATTTACGCAGGTTATTCAGAAGTGGGTTGTATAATTTCCATATAGTTGTATGGATTTGGGTAATCTTCATATTGATTTCTATTTTTATTGTACTGTGGTCTGAGAATGTGGTTGGTATGATTTTGGTTTTTTCAGATTTGCTGAGTATTGTTTTATGACTGATTGTGTAGTCAATTTTAGAGTATGTGCCATATGCAGATAAGAAGAATGTATATTCTGTTGTTATTGAGTGGAGAGTTCTGTGGATGTGTGTTAGGTTCATTTGGTAACTAACCTTCTTGATTTCGGATTTTCACCACATCTGCCCTATATTAATGTCCTATTTCTTTTGATAACAAATTATAACCAATGTAGTAGCTTAAGAAAACACAGATGTATTATAGTTCTGGAGGCTGGAAGTCTAAAATGTGTTTTACAGGCTAAAATCAAGGAATTGATAGGGCTGGTTCTTCTAGAGACTTTATTTATTTATTTATTTATTTATTTTTTGAGACGGAGTTTCGCTTTTGTTACCCAGGCTGGAGTGCAATGGCGCGATCTCGGCTCACCACAACCTCCGTCTCCTGGGTTCAAGCAATTCTCCGGCCTCAGCCTCCCGAGTAGCTGGGACTACAGGCACGTGCCACCATGCCCAGCTAATTTTTGTATTTTTTTTTTAGTAGAGATGGGGTTTCACCATGTTGACCAGGATGGTCTTGATCTCTTGACCTCGTGATCCACCCACCTCGGCCTCCCAAAGTGCTGGGATTACAGGCTTGAGCCACCGCGCCTGGCCTCTCTAGAGACTTTAGAGGAGAAATCATACTTCACTATTTCTAGCTTAGAGGCTGCCAGCCTTTCTGGAGCCATGGCTCCATATGACTCTGACCCTCTTTCTTCTCTCTTGTAAGGACCCCTGTGATTACATGGGGTCCACCTGGATAATCCAGAATAATCTCCAGATCTCAAAATCCTTAACATAATCACATATGCAGTCTCTCTTGCTGTGTAAGGTAGAACATATTCACAGGTTTTGGAGATTAGAATGTAGATTTCTTTGGTGGGTTATTTTTCAATTTACCGTGTACCCATTAATATTGTGCCTCACAACTAAATTGGCTCCTGCTAGAATCTTCAATGGCTTCCTACTTCTTCCCACACAAATTCATATTTCTTTTAGTGTTTTTAAGGCCTTTTATATTTGGAGTCTCTTCTTTCTAATTTCAGCCCTCACTTCTTTGCATTTAACCTCTGTTGTGACAGGCTAGTCTTTGTATATTTAGTGAAACTTCTGTGCCCTTGTTTGTGTCAGTTCTTTCGCTGGGAATATCTTTTCTTTGAGCCATAAAAATCCTAATCATTATTTAAGGTTCATGCTGAAATCTTGCCTTTTAACTGAGACTTCTTCTAGTTACCCTGTCCTCTTTGGTTTCTTTCTTCATGGTCTTCTAAGGCATTTGTGGTTTTCGTACAAAACTTATTATATATACAATATTGTTTTTTTTTTTCTTTTTTCTTTTTAGATAGAGTCACACTCTGTCACTCAGTTTGGAGTGCAATGGTGCGATCTTGGCTCATTGCAACCACCACCTCCCAGGTTCAAGCAATGTTCCTGTCTCAGCTTCCCGAGTAGCTGAGATTACAAGCGCACGCTGCCACACCTGGCTAATGTTTTGTATGTTTAGTAGAGACGAGGTTTTACTGTGTTTCCCAGGCTGGTCTCAAACTCCTGAGCTCAGGCAATCCACCTGCCTTGGCCCCCTAAAGTGCTAGGATTACAGGCGTGAGCTACCACACCCGGCCCAATATTGGTCCTTTACTACTACTTCACTTGTGTTTGTCTTGTCTCCTCATTTTGGTTATAAACTCTTTGAAAGCAGAAAAAAAGAGTCATACTTCTTTTGCATATTGAATCACCCTTGACATGGTTTTAAGCTTATGGTAATTCCAAATAAAATATTTACTCACTGCCTCATTAGGAGCTCTTTTGGTAGGTCCATGGTTTTCAGAGGCTTTCACTTAGAATACAGGAAAACAGAGCCCAGACTTGCCATCTGCTAAAGAAACAAAAGGAGATTCTTTATGTTTCCATCCTGTAATCCCCTGTAAAGCTATTCTTCTTTATTTGCATTTTAAGATCTATGATTTATAATCTTGGTAACTAAACTTTCTCAACACTGTGGTAAGAGCTCACTGGCACCCAATGCATACATTATCCCAAGTGACTTCTTTGTGGCCTAGTGCTTGGTTTGTTCCTATGTCCTTTTGGTTTATGGAGGACTCTGTTGTCTCTCTTGAGCTCACTTGGGTTCCAGGGACGAATAGCCATCAGGAAAATTTCTTACTAGGCTTAGTTCATTTCATTCCTGCTGAGGGTAGGTTTTCTGGGGAAGCCTACTTTATTCAAGACCTAATCATAATCTTCTGTTTCAATGGCAATACTCATCATCATTGTCAGCATCAGATTCAACATTGCTATTATTTATTGAACACTTTTTCTCTACCAAGTATTGTGCTGAGTATCTTACATGTAACATCTCATTTAATCATTTCATTACACTTGAGAATAATTCAGGGAGGAGGTATGGGTTAAGTAAAGGGGTATAAGGATATTTCAATTCTAGCTGGGCACAGTGGCTCATGCCTATAATCCTAGCACTTTGGGAGGCTGAGGCAGGTGTATCACTTGAAGTCAGGAGTTTGAGACCAGCCTGGTCAACATGGTGAAACCCTGTCTCTAGTGAAAGTACAAAAAAATTAGCCAGACCTGGTGATGTGTGCCTGTAATCCCAGCTACTTGGGAGGCTGAGGGAGGAGAATCACTTGAACCCAGGAGGCGGAGGTTGCAGTGAGCCAAGATCGCACCACTGCACTCCAGCTTGGGTGACAGGGTGGGACTCTGTCTAAAAAAATAAAAAAGATGTCTACTTCTGTGCCCAATGATTCTTCTTGAGATGTCACAGTATAGCTCAGTAACAATAGACATTGTTCTGGACAGTTTTCATTTTGACTAAAGGCCTGACATGTAACTACTACATGTTTCATCACAGTATGGGGGGCAGTGAATCAATTGTTTCTTGAATTTTAGAACACTCAGCTATCTTGCCATTCAAACAGCTGACTCTAACCAGTAAATTCCAGTGTTTTCTAGAGGGTACTGAATATTCTTATCTTTTAAAAATTTAGATGTGGGTCTCTTTCTTAGTGGGATTGGGGCCAAATGGGTGGAGAGATTTGGAATGCTGCTTAAACCGTTAAAGTCTAATTACAAATTGAGCGTGACAGGTAAGACTGCCAGTCTAGAAGTTATAACCAAAAACAACCTTCCCAATTGTTCCTAATGCTATATGTGTTTTTTTGTGTATATTTTTCTATGCTCAGTATTTATGGTGATCAGAAAAACAAGTCATGTTATCTGACACATCATACATAAAGATATTTGTAAACATGCTCACCATTTCAACAGCAGTTAGAATTTTATGTACAATATGGTATCTTTTTGTAGTTCTGGGCTCAGCGATGAAAATCTGTTCTATTCTTGTAGTTTTGAGAAACTAAAATTTTGACTCTTTGTAAACTGTGGCAGAGTATGTGAATGACAAAGTAAATCCTCTCATTTTATAATTTTGGACTTAAAATTTTAGGTCTTATGTTTAAAGTCTCTTGCATGATCTGTGTAAGTAAGTGGATAAATGAAAGAGGATATTCACTGGTATCTTCCACAGGGACCTCTCTGGCCAGTCTTTAAGATGACCAGGTACTTATAAAGAGGCCCTATCTATGAAGAGCCTTTCATGCAAGGTGATTTTTGGAGGGCTTGAACACAGAGACAAGGCCTTTCTCAAACTTATAAGGATAAACTATGTGGCTTTTTTGTGTCTTTGCTTGCTAGTAATTATTGGTGCATTTGGTAGAATTTTTTCTAAGACTTGTTTTCATTATAATATGCCACCAGGTAGGAAATTGTGGAGTAGTAGAAGATGCCCCCACGTACTTCTAATCGTGAATCGATCAAGGAGGCTTTCAGTATTTACCAACCTCCCCCTGATAATTGCTAAATAAACAGTTTGGCTTAGGTCAGTTCACAATACTGAACTGGTATTATTATTGCTTTCATTTTATGTATGTATCTAATATACTTAAATGAATATACTAAAGCACATAAAATTAAGTGACTGGTCAGTGACAGAGCTAGGCTGTCAGAGGTATTTGCATTTGCTTTTTATCTTTATGCTAAACAATTGAGTTCTGTTTATATTCACCCTGGATAATTGGCAAAACCCTCACATATGAAGTATATAACCTGCCATATAGAGCAGGGCAAGTAAATGTTAAAAGATTTAATAATACTGAAACAAAAATGGCTTCTCTTTTGGACTAGCGGCACTTAGAAGCAAGACACATATTTTGCACATGAAGTAGACCTATTTTGTCTCTTACTCCTGTTGCTATGGAAGAGAAGATAAGGAAGGAACTTACTGATTTCCTCTAAGGCAAACTCACTGGTGGAATTTTGCTTGAAAGGGATTCTATTGCCCAAATCTCACAAGGTGAGAAGCCATTATTGACCCAAAATCACAAAGGTGTAAGAGGATTGGCCTGTGTAGATGATGTAGTTACTGACAAAGAAATTGATTCCTGGACACACACACACACCTTACGTACACTGATTCATTTCAATTAATTCATTTTTCTCTATGTTGATGCCTCAAATTATGGACAACTTACATATTACTTTAGCCAGAAATACCTGTCTTCAAATAATATAAATATTGACTATAATAAAATGCCAGTATGTAGCTTCTACATTTATATTAATTTTGATAGATATTAAATGATAATTAATTTCAACCAAAGCCACTTACATTGGGGTATCATTTCCAGTAAAATTTATAAAACACTTCACATAGGAAAATAAAACATTTGTCTCTTAGGGGTAACTACTAATGTCTGATTTATATTGGGTGAACAAAATATTAGACAGCCATCTGCATCATTATGGATGATTATGAAAGATTAGAGTAATAAAATACTACATTTTAGAAAAAGTGCAGCAGTGCAATATGCTTGTCTTAAATTTTTCTTACTAGCTGGTAAACTCATCTCAGCTAGGGAACATCTTTAATCATCATCAAATGAATAAATAAATCTCTGCTGTTAACTCATCTTACAGCACAATATGTAGAGTTGCCCACATGACAAGGAGCCCTATTGCCACCCAACACATATACTATTTATACTGCTTAACTTTATGATTTTTAATTTGTGGCTCATGTTTGAAACCATAGTTTATTTTCTCTGTTCAAAGAATCCTAATATGTATGAGGTATTTTTTAGGTTATTAATCAACTTAGTATTTTATGCTTCAGTTTCTGCTGTTTTTTAAGAGTGATAGTTTATATTTTTGATGTGCTTTCCAGGTTCTCCTTAAACACATTTGATGAACCCTATCACATAGCTTACTTTTCATATCCAGGTGATTTCAACTATAACTGCAAATTTGATAAGTGTGCGATTGAGTCTTTTGTGCTTGACATAGTAATAAAAAACTAGATGGAAATTTGATTATTCATATAAAGTAGAAAATGAGGACTAGGAACCAATATACAAAAACAAAGCAAGTGATAATCCTCAACTCTGTTGTAGAATTGTGCAAAGCTAATTTGAAATTTAGCAGAAATTAATGTAAAGTTTTATCCTTGGGTTAAAACAGCAACCTGCAGAGGTAAAGGTTGGAGGATATATAACTTAAATAGAGTAAAGTAGATATTATGGTTGTCTAACATTCATTGGACACTTCCTCTCTTGTGTAGCTGCTATGTGGTTTAGGTGAGCCCCAAAAGTGGGACCTAAACTCATTGGGGTAATAAAGGTTCTATGTCATTTGCCTCAACGATTGGTTCAGGTGACCCAGGCTTTTGCCAATTATTGCTTGTGTTTCTCCAACTACAGGGATTGGTTCTGAGGTGGTCTAAATGTCAAGTAGCTCAACACTTTTGATCGATGATTGTGAAACTTCTCTGCCTCCGATAGGGAACAAGAATGCATGTGGCCTTATATCGCTGCTGCAAATGATCTTGCCTCCATGAGAAAAGTTAGCTGGAGGACAAAGCCAGCACATGATGAGAAAATTGCAGAGAAACAGAGTGAGGCAGCAATTGAACTATATCAGAAGTTCACATTATTTCTGGACTTTTCAGTTACTTTAAGAAAGCTTCCCTTGTAGATTTAGTTAGGTTGAATTGGATTTTTCTGTTTTATTAAAAATTATGTATTTTTGTTAAAAAACTTAAAATAATACAAGGATCATATCTGGAAAAAAGACCTAGAGAGGATTTCTGATATTAGAAAATAGTAAATTGAGCTAACAAGGTTACCCATCTGCTACAAAAACTTTAATATATTGGAAAAAATATTTTAAAACAACCAGAAATGAGGAGAGACCGAAAGCCTTAGCTATAAGTTTTTAGGAGAATGACATGACCATCTGGAGCTATGTCTGACCCAGACATAAGTCCTAAATTGTCAGAGGTTGGGGTTTCAACCTCCAGATAAAGGCAAGAGATGGAGGCAAAGTAGAGTGTGCTGGAACCAAGACTTCTCCAAAACTTGAGATCCAGGAAGTCTTCCCTCTCCATAACAGAATGGATACTAGAATTGTACCAACTAGCCCAGATAAATCACAAGGATGTTTTTTTTTTTTGCCTAAATGAAAAAAAAAACAAAAACAAAAACAAAAAACCCTGGCTGAATGTGGTGGCTCACCCTTGTAATCTCAGCACTTTGGGAGGCTGAGGAGGGTGGATTGCTTGAGGCTGGTGGATTGCTTGAGGCCAGGAGTTTGAGACCATCCTGGCCACCATGGCAAAACCCCGTCTCTACTAAAAATACAAAAATTAGCTGGGTGTTGTGGTGCACACGTGTAATCCCAGCTACTCAGGAGGCTGAGGCACGAGAATTGCTTGAACCTGGGAGGCATAGGTTGCAGTGAGCCAAGATCACACCACTGCACTCCAGACTGGGTGACAGAAGATTCTGTCTCAAAAAAAGAAAAAAAGAAAAGAAAACCTGTGTGAATGTGAAATCCAAATGTGCACTATTCACCTAGTGTAAGAACCATCTATCCAAAAAAGTAAAAATAAAAGCTGACTTCAGCTAAGTGAAATTTCCAGTGTGTTTTACAGACATAATGTGAAAACAAGTTTGCACAACCACAAATGGCAAATGATATATTTCACTAGAAATACAAAAAAACTCGGAAGGAGTATAAGGTGCAAGGAAAACAAA
>PVKV010022074.1:0-36162 GCA_004027835.1 Alouatta palliata | reverse complement strand
AAAAAAAAAAAAAAAAAAAAAAAAAAAAAAAAAAAAAAAAAAAAAAAAAAAAAAAAAAAAAAAAAAAAAAAAAAAAAAAAAAAAAAAAAAAAAAAAAAAAAAAAAAAAAAAAAAAAAAAAAAAAAAGAAGAAGAAGAAATAGAAAATCTGAATCTGAAGTCATATATATGTTAAAATTGAATCAATTAATAATTTTGCAAAAATGAAACCACCAGGCTCCAGCTCTGCACTAATGAAGTCTGCAAGAAATTTTATAGTTTTAAAGTAAAATAGATATAAATATAGCTAAATATGCACGGTACTTCTTTGCAGCCTCTTCCAGAAAATAGGAGCCATGAAGCCAGCATTAACCTAAGATCAAAACCAGACAAAGACATTACAAGAAAAAAGCTACAGATTGATATTTCTCAGTAACATAAACACAAAAACCTTCAACAAAATATTAGCAAATTGAGTATATTAATGCATAAAGATGTATACCATAAAAAACTAAAACTTATTCTACGTATGTAAGGCTGGTTTGACATTAAAAAAACATTATTCAATGTAATCCCTACTTGAACAGACTAAGGAGAAAAATCATATGATCATATCAGTTAATACAGAAAAATTATTTACAGAAATCCAATATCTTAACATAACAAAACATTCTTAACTTCACTAATAACATCTACAAAACATCCAGATGTATGTTATATCTAATGTAAGAGATTAGATGCTTTCTTCCTAAGTTCAGTAAAAAGGCAAGGACACCTCTTCTCACCACTTCTATTCAACATCTTATTGGAAGTCCTGCCTAGTTCAATAAGACCATATAAGTTCAGAAGGAATAAATGAAACATGCTTATTTTCAGATGGCACTGTTGACTATGTAGCAAATCTTAAAGGATCAACAAGAAGAAAAGCCTTTTGGAATAATTTTTAAGAATAAGTGTGTATGGCAGAATCACAATATACAAGGTCAATATACAAAAGTTAATTTTTTTCTTATATATTAAGAATGAATAAACAATGTTATTAATAATAGCATAAAAGTAAAATAGATATAAATATAGCTATATATGCACAGGACCTATCTACACAAAACTATAAAACACTGGTAAAATACATTAAACACAACCTGAAAGAATAAAGAGATGTTCCATATTCATGGAATGGAAGGTTCAATAGCGTTAAAATTTAAATTCTTCCCAATTTGTTCTACAGAGTCAAGGCATTTTCTATCAAGATCTCAGAAAGTTAATTTTGTATATTTTGAAAACTGGTTCTTAAGTTTGTATAGAAATCAAAAGATCTAGTATAGTCAGAATATTTAAGAAGAACATATTTGGAAAACACATTACCCCAAACTAAGTGTTCCATTTTAAGGCAGAACCTAAGATCTCATAGAACTTAAGTAATCACATTGTCTAAATTCTCTGACTCTTAATATAGAGACTTATAATTTAGCTTTTACTATCTAGATACACCATGGAACACTCAGATTCTGAGCTGAGTGAGGAAGGAGACAGGACACAAGATATCCATTTGCCTATATGAATCGTGGCAAAGACAATGCTGTGTTAGGACTGTCACTCTAATAGTGGTTTCCTGTTATGGTAGATTCTAGATTAAAGCAGAGGTAGATGTTACTAGAGCCTGAAACACCATTGATACCTACTTGATTCAGAGTTTTCTGAGTAGCAGAAGCATTTTAGTTCTATGGCCTTATTAATGAAGTTGTTCCTGGAAGATCAGTTTAGAGTCTAGCCCTTCCAATGACTTTGAACTATTCATACCCTTTAATAATTCATTTTTTTTCTTAACAGTTAAGGTAGTTTCTTTTGTCTGAAATAAATGTCAGAAAACAAAAACTTGAGCAGTTTGTAAATGCCTATTATTGGTAGGTGGGCTCCATGACCTACATTGTTTTCTGAGCTTTTGAAATACTCTTGTTACTAAATTATATATAATCTTGCACTAAGCTAGAATGGTAGATAATGTAACTTAATCTTCTAACTTCACAGGTCACAGAAATGCACTTTTAAAGAATCAAATATCCATTTTCTTCTTTCATCCTTGTTACTGACCTGTGTAAATACCTTTATCAAGTTTTATAATATTGTATGTGGGTTTACAGAAGGAAATTTAAAAAATATTTTTCTCTATCCATATTGTGTGGGCTATACAACTACACAGAGGGAAAATACACGATTTAAGATTCAGAGAAATGTTGAAAGACTTGGTGACATTGATAATGGGTTGAGGCTAGAATATGTCATTTTTCTTACCACATAAAATTCAATCTAGATAGAAAAGCAGGACAGCAATTTAAGGTGGAAAAAATCCTAATAAGGTAAATATAGTACTTGTTACTAGAATGCTATAATTATCTGAAATACATTCAAAAGAGATAGCTTTGAATGTTGTTGCTTATCATTTAAGGAGACTAATTATTCAATGCAAGCTACTTAAAATCACTTCACATAATTAACTGTCAGTGCCTGATATCATTAGTCAACACTGTTAAATACAATTATATGCCTGACAAGAGAATCACCATATTTCCCCTAAGACCTGTTCTCCCATTTTTGTACCTGTGGGATCTTCTATTATATGCTGGAATAAAAATAAGGTGTTTTGTGTGATCACAGCAGTTTTCACTCCGTGATTACACAGAGCTCAGGTGCTTATCAAGTTTACACTGCACTGATAATACAAAATTCTCAGGCAGAATATCAAAGGCAGGCTTTTAGGCAACTGTTTGTTCTATGCAAATTACACACTGCTGGGTTTTTTGGTGCGGGGCCGGGGGGGGCAGCATGCAGAGCTGGGTTATTTTTGTTTGTTTGCACCTAGCCTGTTTCAGGGTTATCATTTTGACACAGATGAAATTTCTTTTTCTGTCACTTCCAAGGAGGACCCTACGGAAGCGAATATGTCCCAAAATGCACAAGACTGGAAACAACTTGCAACATGTTCAGAAGCCATAAAGCATTTGTTGAAAAGAAGGCTGATGGGACTTGTTTGTCAAATACTGCACAACATGTTCTCAATTTTCACTTTTAGGAGATATAAAATATATGGTTCTATTTCTGAGATGCAGACCTGCGTTTAGAAAATAATCTGTAGGCTCAAGTAACATTTGAGATCAAATGAAATTCATATAAGCAGTTTATATTATAGTAGGATCTTCAAGATACGGCACAGGATCTACATCTACTATCTATTACAGTAGTCACTAGACATACAGAGCTATTTAGGCTTATATTTAATAAAAACACAAAGAAATGTAAAACTGAGTTTCCCATTACAAGCATCCACTAGCCACACTGGCTAGTGGTTCCCATATCAAACAGCATAGGTATAGAACATTCTGGCCACTGCAGAAAATTCTATTAGACTGCATGGTTTACACATATGGTCTTTGTAGTTTTGTGATCTAATTGATATTTATTTTAAAAATTTTTGTTAAAATTAAGATAGGCTGCCTTGTCACATTGTTACAAATAGCATCTACCCTTTGTGTTCAAATTATAAAGTGCTTTATACCAACATGACCATAGCCTCTCTAAATGACTGAGGCTATATTGTATTGTGCATTCCTGCCGAAAAGTACAATGAAATAAGGATTCTGCTTAGGAATAAAGTAGCTTAAAAATTACGTTTAATGTATTTTGTGGGAAATGTTTAAATTCTTTAAATTGAGAAATGTTATACAAAATACTTTCAGGCTAGTGTTTAGGCAATAATTATAATTAGAATGAGGCAAACATGGCATTCTCTTTGGACACTAAATTTAAGGAAGTGCCAAAAAACTCAGTAATAATATTAAATAATGTTTAATGTGATACTTAAAAATATAAAAATTAATGCAAGGACATATGATGAACAAAAAGCCAAAATTTTAGATTACAAAAGAAAGATCTAACCTTACATTTGTATACATCAGTTCATTTACTTCTCCAGGCCTTGCTGCACCCTTTATTAAAAATTTAGAAAACATGAAAATAAAAATAATTAGATGATATCCTGTAATTTGTGAGGCCCTTGAACAACACAAGGATTCCCTTGTGTTAGACATATATGTCTAGATTATGATGAAAATTGCAGAAGATGGTAAAGTTATGTTATTAACTAATTTATATTATGAAACATTGAAATCACACTACTATGAAAAGAAACTAACATGGTCACATGTATACTGTAAATTTACTGTGTGATAGGTACAGAATATTTGAAATACATTTAAGTTATATATAAATAACTATATTTTTTTCATAGTATTTTATCTGTTAATTATATTTTGAGAAACTGTAATAAAATGGCCACCTTACAGGTTTATTAAATATAAAACTTCTGACAAAGAATTAAATCTCAGTATTGTGGTATTATCATGATATAGGATTCTTCTCAGTCACTTTGCAAGCTGGGGACCTACAACCACTTTGCTCCACCTAGGCCTTGCTTGGCCACACTGGTATCGCCCAGCTTGCCTGTGTTATAGCTTATACCCATGTTCAGCAGTTCCTGAGCTCTTGTACCGCCTCCAAGAAGAATGAGGATATGCTAAAAACTGAAAGATGAGAAGGGCAGAGAAGAATTTTATTGAATAATGAAAATGGCTTCAGCAAAGAGGGGATACGGGGTTGGTCCCCCTATCTGAAGGCAGGAAAGTTCCCCATGTGGCTGGGTCTGGGGCCTATTGTGAACTCAGAATGGGAAATCCGGGCCGATTGGTTTGTGAGTATGTAGAAGAGATTAAAGGGAACACAACATGCAAAGGTGGGCCTGACAGTGTTGAAAAACCAATTAGGAAAGGGCAGGTACATGTAAAATATATGATGAGTGGGGACCAATCAGAAAAAAACCCAAACAAGAAGACAAGTTCTCAATCCAGTTCAAGGATTTAACTTGTAGCTTGGCTTTCAGGCTTTAAATTGTCTTAGGCTTGGAGGTGGGTTTTCAGCAGGGACCCTCTCCTATCTGCCTAGCCATTTGGCTGCCACCTGTCACTATCAGTAGTAAATAATGGAAAATAATTTTTATATTTAGCAAGATGTGAGTGACTAAATAACCTAAACAACATTCATTGAATGAATTTTAATTCATTAACTGAACTTTATTTTATTGAGTTAAATATTATAACACGGAAGAGATAAAATATAAATTGTACATACAATGGTATGACTTTAACTTTGTAAAAAAAAGTGCTAAAGAAAATACTAACTGAGAACATAGAAAAAGTTTCAGAATTATGTTTTGGTAGTTTGATTATAGATATTTTACATATTTTTAAAATAATTTTCTGTATTATGTGCACACGTGCATGTTATTTCTACAATGAAAACATGGTTTAAGGGAGAAAATACATATATTTTTGCCATTTTAAGTGGTGCTTAATGTGCTTGTTTAAAACGATTTCAACACTATGGATGCTGGCGTTTGACCAACTTTCCCCTGTGCATATCAAAGGATTATCATGGTATAGGCTTTGTTCCTTATCTTATGCTGGTCATCAATTCATATGACAAGTTTCATTAAAGTATTTTACCTCCAGGCTAGAGTGAGTGAAAAGTGTATTACTCAAATTAAGATCAATCCACAGAGAAATTTTATAACAGATGTTACCTAATTTGTTCAGAAGACATTTTATTTTGTTCACAACATGCGTGTTCCAGCATAATCTCAGGCTCTTAGATACAGGTAGAAATTGATAAATGAATACTCCAAGTTTCTAAACATCTAATACTTAGTTACATATATTGATCAAGTAACTCTGTGTGAAAATTTTGTATTCCTCTACCTTTATACCTAAAAATTTTTTAAGTTGAAATGTCTTATCTTGTTCCTAGATATTCAGTTCCACCCTGTAATATGGAAATAACCCTTGCTCTAGTTTTATTTAAGGAGGCTGAGCAGTCTTCCACTATCAAGTATACTTTGCTTCAGTAGCAATCTGATATAATTTCCCACTTTTAATCCTGGAGATTTTCCTGTGAGAGTAAAGTTCTTTATATAACGAACAGCCCAGGAAGAATTGCTCTCACAGCCATGTAATTATTGTTTTATCATTTTTTGGTAAACTGATGAAGCTATCCATCACAACGTCTTTTACTAAATCTGACAGAAACCTCAACTCGAATGTATTTAAATAATAAGGCTATTTGTCATTTCATATAACAACAGGTGGTGGTTGGCAGGTTTTATGGTTAGTTCATTCAGACATACTTCAATAACATCATTCAAATCCAGTTTCTTTTTTTCTTGATTTTTTTACTTTGCCATTTTCTTGGTGCCAGCTTTTCCTTTGGCCTTAGTTATATCAAAGTTGCAGGTTGGTTGAGGCTATTCTGAGCATAAAGTCTAAACAATAACTTCTAGGAGAAGAAAGCTATGTTTCTATTCTGTCTACCTAAAAAGTAGGTAACTCTTTGCAGAGGCCTTTCAATAAACTACACTTTGTATCTCATTGATTAGAACCGAGTAACATGCTTACCCCTAAACCAAAAGAAGTAATCCATGCATCATTATGACTCCTGAGAAACTTTTCAGGGGGGTTACAAAGTCAAAACTATTTTCCTTATGATACTAAGATACCATTTGCCTTCTTCAGTATGTTGACTAATGGAGCAAAGGTAATGTGTGTAAAATTGCCAATACCTTAGCAAAAATCAAGGCACTGGTACCAAATTGCACTAGCCATTATCACACTGTTATATTATTGACTGCCATGCAATTGTTGTTTTTTTAAAAAAAAATAGTCAATTTTATTCATTTTATCTGAGAATGTCCTTGATGAGGAGAAGAAATTTATGTTATCAAACTATATATTTTTAAATTTTTAATTTCTACATTTTCTGAAGACAGAGCAGATGTATATATTTATGGGTTATAGGACATATTTTGATACAGGCATACAAGTGAACTATTTCTCCATGAGTTCACTTATTTTAATTTTTAGCTCCTACAAATAAATGAGATTGAAGTTTGTCTTTCTGTACCTGGCTTATTTCACTTCACATAATGACTTCCAGTTCCACTTATGTTCTTGCAAATGACAAGATCTTGTTCTTTTTTAAGGCTGAGTAGTACTCTGTTGTGTATATGTATATTTTCTTTCTGCATTCATCTGTTGATTGACACATGTTGCTTCCAAATCCTAGCTGTTGGGAACAGAGCTGCAACAAACATGGGAGGGCAGATAGATATTCCTTTGATATACTCATTTCTTTTCTTTTGGGTATATACCAAGCAGTGAGATTGCTAGATTATACGGTAGCTCTATTTTTAGTTTTTTGAGGAACTTCCAAATTGTTCTCCATAATTGTTATACTGATTTACATTCCCACTAACTGTACCAGCATTCCCCTTTCTCCACATCCTTGTCAGCATTTGTTGTTGACTGTATTAAAAAGAAACAAAAGAAAGCCATTTTATCTAGGGTGTGATATCTCACTGTAGTTTTAATTTGCACTTCTCTGATAATAAATAATATTGAGCAGCTCTGCATATACTTGTTTGCCATTTGTATGTCTTCTTTTGAGAAATGTCTATTCAGATGTTTTGCCAAATTTAAAAGTCAGATTATTAGATTTTATCTTATAGAGTCATTTGTGCACCTTATATATTCTATTTTTTAATCCTTTGTTAGATGAGTAGTTTGCAAATTTTCTATTCTACTCTGTGGGTTATCTCTTCACTTTGTTGACTGTTTCCTTTGTTGTCCAGAAACTTTAGATGTGATCGTACTCATTCATATTTGTTTTTTTTTTTTTTGCCTGTGCTTTTGGTGTTTACTCAATAAATCTTTGCCCACTCCAATGCCTGGAGAGTTCTCCCAAATTTTTCTTTCAGTAGTTTCATAATTTGAGGTCTTAAACTTTATTTGATTTTTGTACATGAGAAGAGATAGAGAGAGGTCTAGTTTTATGCTTCTGTATACAGAGTTTCAGCTTGTTCAGTACCATTTATTGAAGAGACTGCCCTTTTCCCAGTGTAAGTTCTTGGCACCTTTGTTGAAAATGAGTTCGCTGTAGATGTACGGATATCGTTGGGGTCTCTATTCTGTTCCACTGGTCCGGGTCTGTTTTTACACCAGTATCAGGCCATTGTGGTTTCTCTAGCTCTGTTGTACAATTTGAAGTAAGATAATACGATTCCTCTACTTTTGTTCTTTTTGCTTAAGATAGTTTGGTTATTTGGAGTCTTTTGTAGTTCCATGTAATTTTGGGGTTGTTTTTTCTATTTATGTGAAGAATGTCATTCTTATTTTGATAGGAATTGCATATTTTTGGGTATCTTTATAGTAGCACCCCACTCTCTGCAATATAAATTTATTGTATTAGTCCACTCTCATGCTGCTATGAAGAAATACCTGGATAAAAAAAATGTGGCACATATACACCATGGAATACTACACAGCCATAAAAAAAGATGAGTTCGTGTTCTTCACTGGGACATGGATGAATCTGGAAACCATCATTCTCAGCAAACTGATACAAGAACAGAAAACCAAACACCATATGTTATCAGTCATAGGCGGGTGTTGAACAATCAGAACACGTGGACACAGGGAGGGGAGCATCACACACTGCAGTCAGTAGGGGGTCTAGGGGAGGAACAGCAGGGGTGGGGAGGGATAATGAGGGGAGAAATACCAGATATGGGTGATGGGGGGATGAAGGCAGCAAACCACCTTGCCATGTATGTACCTATGCAACAATCCTGCATGATCTGCACATGTACCCCAGAACCTAAAGTACAATTAAAAAAGAAAAAAAGAAATACCTGAGACTGGGTAATTTATAAAAGAAAGAGGCTTAATTGACTCACAGTTCTACAACGCTGGGGAGACCTCAGAAAACTTACAATCATTGTGGTAGGGGAAGCAAACATGTCCTTCTTTACCTGGCAGCAGCAAGAAGTGCCAAACAAAAGGGAAGAAGCCTCTTATAAAACCATCATATCTCGTGAGAACTCACTCACTATCATGAGAATAGCATGGAGGTAACCACCCACATGATTCAATTACTTCCCACTGAGTCTCTCCCATGACACATGGGGATTATGGGAACTACAATTCAAGATGAGATTTTGGTGGGGATACAACCCAACCGTATCACTGGGATGAATCCCGTTTAGTCAGGATGATCTTTTTTTTTTTTTTTTTTTTAACAATGTAGTCAGGATGATCTTTATAATGTGCTGTAGAATTCAGCTTGTTAGTATTTCGTTGACAATTGTTACATCAATATTCTTCAGTTATATTGGTCTATAATTTTTTTTTTATGTGTCTTTGTCTGGTTTTGGTATGAGGGTAACTGGCCTCGTATAATGAGGTTGGAACTTATTCCTTCTCCTTTACTTTTTAGAATAGCTTGAGTAGGAATGGTTTTATTTCTTCTTCACAAATTTGGTAAAATTCAGCAGTGATCCCATTGGTTCCCAGACTTTTCTTTGCTGGGAGATTTTTTATTACAGCTTCAAACTTGTTATCTTGTTACTTGTTATTGGTATTAGATTTTGGATTTCTTTATGATTCAATCTTGGTATATTGTATTTATCTAAGAATTTATTCACTTCTAAATTTTTCAATTTTATTGGAAAATAATTGCTTGTAGTAGCCTCTAATGTCTCTTCAAATTTCTGCAGTACTAGTGATAATGTCTCCGTTTTCATCTCTAATTTTATTTACTTTGGTCCTCTGGTTTTTTTTTCCATTTTTTAATCTGGCTAAAGGTTTGTCCACATTGTTTATCTTTTCAGAAATCAACTTTTTGTTTCATTAATCATTGGTATTTATGTCAAAGTAGTTATTTCTGCTCTGATCCTAATTTCTTTTCTTCTACTAAATTTGGGTTTAGTTTCTGCTTGCTTTTCTATTTCATTAACATGTATTTTAGGTTGTTTATTTGAAGCTTTTCTCTTTTTCTTTTTTAATAGAGGTACTTACAGTTATAAACTTCCCAACTGGTACTACTTTGCTATATCTCATAAGCTTTGTTATGTTGTGTTTTTATTTTTATTTAAGAAGTTTCCAATTTTCTTCTAAATTTCTTTACTGACTCACTGGTAACTCAGGATATTGTTTCATTTCCATGTATTTGCATAGTTTTCATAACTACTTTTATTATTTATTTCTAGTTTTATTCCATTGTAGTCACAAAGATGCGTGATATTATTTGAATTATTTTGAATGTTTTACAATTTGTTTTGCGACCTGACATATGCTCTCTCCTTTTGAATGTTTTACCTGACATATGGTCTCTCCTTGAGAATCATCAACGTGCTAAGATAACAATGTATATTCTACAGCTATGGCATGAAATGTTCTGCAAATATCTACTAGGTCAACTTGGTTTTTAGTGCTGCATATTTCTGAGGTTTCTTTGTTGTTTCTCTGCCTGGAAGATCTGTCCAATCTGAAACTGTAGTGTTAAATTATCCAGCTATTATTGTATTGGGGTCCATTTCTCCGTTTAACACTAATAATATTTGCTTTATTCATCTGAGTGCTGCAATGTAGGGTGCATATATATTTAACACTGTTTTATCCTCATGCTGAATTGACTACTTTATCATTATATAGTGACCTTCTTTGTCTCTTACAGTTTTTTTTCTTGAAATCTATTATGCCTAATATAATTTTAGCTACTCATGCTATTTTCTGGGTTTTATTGGCATAGAACATCTTTTTCCATCTCGTTTTTTTCAGCCTATGGGTGTCTTTATAGAAAATGTCTGTTTCTTATAAGCAACAGAACATTAAAAAAAAATCTATTCAACCACTCTATGTCTATTGATTGAAGAGATTAGTCCATATTCATTCAATGTTATCATTCATAAGTATAGGTTTATTCCTATGATTTTGTTGTTTGTTTTCTGTTTGTTTTATTGTCTTCTCTTTTGTATTTCCTTTGTTGCTGTCTTCTTTTACTAAAGGTGATTTTATCTGCTCGTATGCTTTAACTTCTTGCTTTCCATTTTCATGTAACCATTCTGTGTTTTGACTTGAGGTTACTATGAAGCTTGTAAATACATAGAGAAAGAGATTTGTAAATACCGCCTTAAAACCAATTATTTTAAGCTGATAACAACTTAATGCTATTTGCATGAACAAACAAAAAGAAAAACAATTTAAACTCTATACCTTAATTCTCTCCCTCCACTTAACTTTTTGTTGTGTTCATGTGTAGCTTATTGTACTGTCTATGCCTTAAAAAGTTGCAGTTACTATCATTGTTTGGTGCATGTCTTAGTCTTTCTACTTGAGAGTGTGTTACATACCACAGTTACAGTGCTATAATATTCTGTGGTTTTCAGTGTACTTACTATTACCAGTAAGTTTTGTACCTTCAGGTGATTATTTCTCATTAATGTCATTTTCCTTCTGATTTAAGTATTCCGTTTGGCATTTCTTGTAGGACCATTCCGGTATTGATGAAATCCTTAGCTTCTGTTTGTCTGGAAAAGTCTTTATTTCTCCTTTATGTTTGAACAACTGAAGAATATTTTCAACATATATAATATTCTAGGGTATTTTTTTCTTTTAACACATACATTCATTCATTCATACCCAGGCTGGAGTGGAGTGCAGCGGTGCGATCTTGGCTTACTGCAGCCTCCACCTCCCCGATTCAAGCAATTCTCCTGCCTCAGCCTAGCAAGTAGCTAGGATTACAGGCATGCACCATCATACCCAGCTAATTTTTGTATTTTTAGTAGAGACAGGGTTTCACCATGTTGGCCAGGCTGGTCTCAAACTCCTCAGCTCAGATAATCCACCTGCCTGGGCCTCCCAAAGTGCTGGAATTACAGGCATGAGCCATCGTGCCTGGCCTTCCCTAAGCACTTTTAATATGTTATGCTATTCTCCTGGCCTGTCAGGTTTTCACTGAAAAGTCTGGTGCCAGATATATTGGAGCTTCATTGTATGTAATTTGTTTCTGTTCTCTTGCTGCTTTTAGATTCCTTTCCTTATCCTTAATATTTGGGGGTTTATTAAATACCCAGAGGTATAGTCTTTTTGGGTTAAATCTGCTTGCTGTTCTATAATCTTCTGTTCTATAATATCCAATCTCTTTCTCTATGTTTTGGGATATTAATCTCTCTGTTTTGGGAATTCTGTTATTAGATTATCAATTGAAATAAAACTTCTACCTCTATCTCTTTATCTAACCTCTATGACCAATCATTCTTAGATTTAAACATTTCAGGCTATTTTTTAGATCTCGTAGGTGTGATTCTTTGTTTTTCATTCTTTTTTCTTTTGTTCCCTCTGACTTTATTTTCAAATAACCTACCTTCAATTTTACTATTTCCTTCTTCTCGATAAATTCTGCTATTAAACCGGTGTGTGCATTCTTCAGTAAATCAACTGCATTTATCAACTCCATAATTTCTGTTTATTAATTATTTCAATCTCTTTCTTAAATTTACCTGAAAGAATTCTGAGTTATTTCCTCAATGTTACCTTGAATTTCTTCGAGCTATCAATTCTGGAGAAACAGAGGGTTATGTTACCTGACAGAGGGGTATGTCACAGACAGAGAATTCACATTCAAAATTTCTATTTGAATTCATTGTGAGATCACATATCTCTGTTTCTCCAAGATTGGTCTTTGGTGCCTTATTTAGTTTGTTTGGGATGTAATGACTTCCTGGGTGGTCTTTGTGCTTGTGTATGTTTATCAGTGTTTGGGCATTGAAAACTTACGTATGTATTATACTCTTTACAGTCTGGGCTTCTTTGTACCCATCTGATATGGTTTAGCTGCATCCCCACTCAAATCTCATCATGAATTCCCATGTGCTGGAAAGAGACCCAGTGGGAAGTAATTGAATCATGGAGGCAGGGCATTCCTGTGCTGTTCTCAGGATAGTGAATAAGTCTCACGATATCTGATGATTTGAAAAGGGAAAGGTTCCCTGCACAAGCTCTCTTCTCTTGTCTGCCGCCATCTGAGTCATTTCTTTGAGTTTCCACCATGATTGTGAGGCTTCCCCAGCCATGTGGAGCTGTGAGTTCATTAAGCCTCTTTGGTAAATTGCCCAGTCTCGAGTACGTCTTTATGAGCAGCATGAAAACAGACTAACACAGTACATTGGGACCAAGAGAGTGGGGCACTGCTATAAAGATACCCAAAAATGTGGACATGACTTGGGAACTGGGTTAACAGGCAGAGGTTGGAGCAGTTTGGAGGGCTCAGAAGAAGACAGGAAGATTTGGGAAAGTTTGGAACTCCTTAGACACTTGTTGAATGGCTTTGACCAAAATGCTGATAATGATATGAACAGTAAAATCCAGGCTGAGGTGGTCTCAGATGGAGATGAGAACCTTGTTGGGAATTGGAGCAAAGGTGACTCTTGCTATGTTTTAGCAAAGAGACTGGTGGCATTTTGCCACTGCCCTGAAGATTTGTAGAGGACTGAATTTGAGAGAGATGATTTGGGTTATCTGGGGGAAGAAATTTCTAAGCAGCAAAGCATTCAAGAGGTGACTTGGGTGTTGTTAAAGGCATTCAGTTTTATAAGGAAGCTGAGTATAAAAGTTTGGAAAAGGTGCAGCCTGATAATGTGATAGAAAATAAAATCCCATTTTCTGAGGAAAAATTCAAGCTAGCTACAGAAATCTGCATGGAAAATACAGACAAATGTTAATCAACAAGGCAATGGGGAAAATGTCTCCAGGGCATGTCAGAGATATGTGGCAGCCACACCCTTCCAGGCCCAGAGGTTTAGGAGAAAAATATCATTTCATGGACCAAGTCTGGGGTCCCTAGGCTGTGTGCACTCTGGAGACTTACTTGGTGCTCTGCATCTCAGCCACTGCAGCCATGACTAAAAAGCACAGCTCAGGCTGTTTCTTCAGAAGATTCAAGCCCCATGCCTTGGAAGCTTCCACATGGTGTTGAGGCTACAGGTGTCAAGAACTAAGATGTCAAGAACTAAGGCTTGGGAACCTCTGCCGAGATTTCAGAGGATGTATGGGAATGCCTTGATGCCTAGGCAGAAATTTGCTGCAGGAGCAGACGTTACTCTGCCAGGGCAGTGTAGAAGGGAAATGTGAGGTCAGAGCCCCCCACACAGAGTCCCTACTGGGGCATGACCTAGTGGAGCTGTGAGAAGAGGGCCACCATCCTCCAGACTCCGTAATGGTAGATCCACCAACAGCTTGTACCATGCACCTTGAAAAGCCACAGATGCTCAATGCCAGCCCATGAACACAATCAGGAGGGGGTGTATACCCTGCAGAGCCATAGAGGCAGAGCGGCCCAAGGCCAAAGTAGCCCACCTCTTGCATCAGCGTGATCTGGATATGAGACATGGAGTCAAAGGAGATCATTTTGGAACTTTAAGATTTGATTACTCCACTGGATTGCAGACTTTCATGGGACCTGTAGCCCCTTTGTTTTGGTCAACTTCTTTCATTTGGAATGGTTCTATTTACCCAATGTCTATACCCCCACTGTACCTAGGAACTAACTAACTTGCTTTTGGTTTTACTGGCTTATAGGCGGAGAGGACTTGCCCCTCTTGGATGAGATGGTGAATTGTGAACATTTGAGTTAATGCTGAAATAAGTTAAGACTTTGGGGGACTGTTGGGAGAGCATGATTGGTTTTGAAATATGAGGACACGAAATTTGGGAAGGGCTGGGGTGGATTGATATGGTTTGGCTGTGTCCCCACCCAAATCTCATGTTGAATTCTCACATGTGGGAGAGACCAGGTGGGAAGTAAATGAATCATGAGGGCAGGTCTTTCCCATGCTGTTCTCATGACAGTGAGTAAGTCTCATAAGACACGAGGGCCTCCTAATAAGGGGGAGTTTCCCTGCACAAGCTCTATTCTCTTGTCTGCTGCCATGTGAGATGTTCTTTTCACCTTCTACCATGATTATGTGGCCTCCCCAGCCACGTGGAAATGTGAGTCCATTAAACCTCTTTCTTTTGTAAATTGCCCAGTCTCCGCTATGTCTTTATCATCAGCGTGACAATAGAGTAATACACCATCTCTCCGGAGAAGGCTTTCTGAATATTTGAAAGGGCTTATGTGTTGTGATATAAGCTATATCTGCCTTCTGTAGCACCACAAGCCCAGTAATGCTGTGGTTCTTGCAGACTTGTAGAGGTACCACCATCATGGTCTTGGACAAGATTTAAAAGCATTATCTGGCGTACCAGGCAGAGACTCTTGCTCTCATCACTTACTATCTCCCAAACAAATGGAGTAGCTCTTTGTGCTGAGCCACCTATAGCCGGGGCTAGGGTGGCATAAGCAACTGTATAGCTGCCACCACTGAGACTGTGTTAGATCAGACCTGAAGCCAGCACAATATCGGGTCTCACCCAAGGCCCACTGTATCATTACCTGGATAACACCCATGTTTTCTCAAGGCCCTAGGGCTCTACAATAACAAGTGGCAATGCCAGCCAAGCTTGTGTCCTTCCCTTCAGAGCAGAAAGTTCCCCGAGGATCCAGGGACTGAAATAAAAAACCTTAGAAATCTACCTCGTTTTCTATTGCATTGAAGCTAAGTTGCCATTCAAACCATGAGATGCAGTCTTTCCCATTCCTCCCTTTCATTTCTGCAAGCAAAGGAACCTTATCCCATATTGACCACCACAGGCCTATGGGGAGTACTGCCAGGCTACCACTAATGTTCAGTAAGGTCCAAAGGGTCTTCAGTCAGCTTGCAGTGAATGCTGCCACCCTGAGACTTGCCTTTCAGGGAAGTGGGCTCCCTCTGGCCCAGGGAAGGTCAAGAAATGCCATCCAAAAGCCATTCCCTGGAATCACAGCCCTCCAAGAACATGATTCTCTATCCCCCTGTGGCTGAGGTGGTACCTAAGGTGTAAGACCAAGTCCCCTTTAGTTTTCTCTTTGCTTTTCTCAAGAAAAACAAGTCTCTCCCTTATGAACTGCAACTGGGCATATGTTGGGTCTCACCTGAAGCTGGTACATCTCAGAGTCTCACCCATGGCCCATAGCATAATACCTGAGTATCACTGCTGGTAATTTAGAGCACAAGGGCTCTTTAGTCAGGAGGTTATGGGTCCTGCCAGGACTCAGTCCTCTCTTAAAGTCAGTGTCTTCCCTGCTGGACCACAGTGTGTCTGAAAATGTCATCTGGGACCTAGCACTTGAAATAGGGGCCTCATGACTCTGACCACTGTCCTATCTTACTGTGGCTGAGCTGATATCCAAAATGCAGGACAATGTCCTCTTTATAGTTTTCTCTCCTTTCCTCAAGCAAAAGGAAGGGGTCTTTTTTGGAGCCACAAGCTATGCTGCCTGGAGTCAGGGGAAGGATGGCCAAGCATTTCCTTAGCTGCCCTGGTTAATGGCTCAGTAGGTCATGTGCCCCCTATGTCCACTGGCTCTGGGCCTAGTTCAGCACTAGGACTCACCTAGGAGTAGCAGTTCTTGTGGCCTAGACTGCCTACCAAGTTTATTTAAAACCCCAGGGCACTTTAGCCCATGGTGGAAAGGCTTGCTGGAACTCAAGTTCTGACCACTGGGATGGGAGACTACTCTGAATCAAGGGCTAGTCTATGCTCCCTCCATGGGTGGGTATCAGCTGAATTCAGCCCAGTTTTGTCTTCCCCCATGACAGGGCAGCACTGAGTTCAATTCAAAGTCTCACTATCACTCCACTCTCTCTCTCTCCTAAGCACAAATGTTATCTCTCTATGCCATTCAGCTGCTGCTGGGTGTGGAGTAGGCATGGCATCAGCAATTCAAGATTCTCGTTCCTGCCTTCTTCAGTGTCTCTGTCAGCAATATCAATTAAAACTGGGTACAGTGAGTTCTCACCTGGTTTTTGACTCTTATGTGGGTGTTTTGTGAGTAGATAGTTGTTAAATTTGGTGTTCCTTTACAGGAGATGATTGGTAGCCATCTTGCTCCACTCAAGCTCCTATTTTACCAAACTTTAACCCTTCAGGTACATGAATTTTTAAATTTATGTATAAGAAAATGGAAAGTAGGCTTAAAACACTGCTACATAATGAAGCACAATGACTGTCTCAAGGAAAAGCATTTGATTGCATTTTAAGCTGAGCTAGTCAATTTTCTGAGAAATTCAATATTTACTTAAGAGAATAACAGAAGAAACACAGGGACCCAAATTTGGATATTTGATGGAAATTTTCAAAAAAATATACAAAGTGAGCCTGTAACTTAAAGAAAAACAACTGACAGCATTTGTGGCTAATGATAAAATTTGAGTATTCAAGTGCAATTTAGAGTTTTTTAAGACCTATATCTACCTACATGAGCTTATAGTTTTTCATACTTAAAGATTTTCCTGATGATATTGATGGTGATATTTATATGCTATATTTATAACTTTGATCTTTAAATTATTGTATAATGAAGCACGTTAATATTTTTAAAATGGGCATAACTCAGTGAATCAACATTTTCCCAATGATTAATATATGATGTTATATAATTACTCAAAGTGTAAGAAAGACAAATGGATTTTAATATAATTAGGTAGGAAATGTTCACTGATAAGAACTCAGATTCCACACTGCAACTAATCTCTATTAAAATATTATTCATTGAGTGTTGATGTAATATCAAAGAATTGCCACAATTTCCTGTATTGGTTTTAAAATACTCCTATTTCCAACAATGCAGCTAATGTTATTCCTGACAGGAATATCTCCTCACAAAATTAGGCAGGTCTGAGATTTTTATTTTCTATCCTTTCTCTTCAGTTCTTTCCTTCCCTTTACCTTCTCTTTTTCTTTCTTTCTTTTGTGATATCCTAATACAAATGTCTTTTTCTCAGTAAATATTCCTCTTTCCCCACATTAAATTAGGCTCCTTACACTACACTGTCACAGATCCCTACATCTATTTGCTTATCATAATTGTAACTAAATGATTTGCATAATTAATTATTATAAATCTGTTTTCCTATTAGAACCCAAGTTTATTAGGACAGGATTCTTGTTTGATTTCTTCATTGTTGTATAACTCAGATGACATTTACTTTAATTTATAAAATTAAAGTAAAACATAGATATAGTGTAAAAGAGTAGTCTAGGAACATGTATCAAAATAGGAGATTTATGGCTGGATTTTCAGCCCATAATAATAAAAACTTAAGATAGCCATTTAATAGGATTAATTTAACAATTATACAATATTTTATATTAAAGTTGTCTTCCTAAATCTAGAAGGTAGTCAAATTAAACATTATCTTGACCCCAACTTGCCTTTCCTTACTTCCAATAAAAGCATTAAAATCAGAATGTTATATCAAGTTTAGCCTAACACTGCCTGCTTGCATATTTTAAGTTCAGCCTAAAGGTTACTTACTTCCATTTTTTGTATGTTACTTTCCTTTTTTTTGTCCATAAATCTTCCACAATGTGGCTGCACTAGCTTCAGAGCCTATTCTGACTTAGCAGGCTGTCCAATTCACAAATCATTCATTGCTCAATTACACTTCTTTAAATTTAATTTGGCTGAAGTTTTTCTTTTATCAGAATACAATTTCCTTTTTTACTTTTCTGTCAGTATACCCAGTGTTTTAAGACAAGACAATTTAGAAAATTTTAATCAATAAAATCATGTTATGGCAAAATTCATATCACTAAGTGACAATTTAAGTATGATACACATTTTTAAAACATAAAGAAGCTGTACTAGTCAGGATAAGCTAATTTCTTTTTGATAAACTAAATAAACATATATGTGCCACTCATGCAAAGTACAGTGTGAATATTGATAGTTGGCTGGCTATTCTACTAACAGTAGTTTAATAATCAGGGGTCCTTCACTCTAGGGCTATAGAATTTTATGCTGAATATTCTGCATCTAACTGGGAGACAAAAGGGACAGAAAGAATGTGGAAGATCTCCTGGGAGATCTAGGACTAGACATGGTGTGCATCACTTCTGCCATCATTCTTTTTGCCACAATCAGTTATTTTCCCCCTACAATTACAAAGAAAACTGAGAACAAAAATAGTGATGCTGATCAATGACCAGTATTTGCCACAAAATAATTTGTAAAATTTAGACAGCTATACTCATATGTTCATTGAAACACTATTCACAGTACCAAATTCATGAAACCAACCTAAGTGTCTATCAACAGTTGACTGGAAAGAAAAGAAGATACTATCTATCTATCTATCTATCTACACCATGAAATACTATGTAGCCATACAAAAGAAGGAAAGGCAAGCAACATAGATAGATGGAGCTAACACATCCAAAGTGACTAACTCAGAAACAGAAAACCAAATACCAAATGTTTTTACTCATAAGTAGAAGCTAGAAAATGGGTAAACATGGACATACAGATGAATATAATAGATGCTGGGGAGTCCAAAGAGGGAAGAGTGGGCGCAGGTGAGGATTGAAAAAATACTGACTGGGTACAATACCTACTATTTGGGTAATGGGTACACTAAAAGCCCAGTCCCTACCAGTATGCAATATACTCACTGATATTGTTTGGCTGTGTCCCCACCCAAATCTCATCTTAAATTCCCATGTATTGTAGAGGGACCTGGTGGGAGGTAATTGAACCATGGGGGCAAGTCTTTCCCATGCTGTTCTCATGACAGTAAATAAGTCTCATGAAATCCGATGGTTTCATAAGGGGGAGTTTCCTTGCATAAGCTTTCTAATTGCCTGCTGTCATCCATGTTAGACATAGCTTGCTCCTCTTTGCCTTCCACCGTGATTGTGAGGCCTCCCTAGCCACAAGGAGCTATAAGTCCATTAAACCTCTTTTTCTTACCAGTCTCAGATATGTCTTCATTAGCAGCACGAAATGAACTAACAAACTCATGTAAGAAATAAACACATGTAAACCTTGAATTAAAAAGAAAAATGAATAAATGAATGAATGAATAAATAAATAAATAAATAAATAAATGGGTTATTTAAGAGTAAAAGTAAAACAATGTCATGGTAAACTGAAATACACTGTTTGAAAAGAAAACACATCTCAGCTAAACCAATAAGCATGACAGTTAGTTAACTATTATTATTTCTATCTTAAAGTTTTCTATCCATACATTTCTTTAAAGAAAAGCTACTTTTTTTATTCATAAATACAAATCATACAAACACTTCAAGAAACTTTTATGGTTTTTAATTCAACAAATATAGCCATTTACCAGAAATTGTATAGGTATATTCAAATAGAACAAAAAATAGCAGAATAACAATACCGTTTTAAAATATGTAGCTTACCAACAAATTTAAGTAAACACTTTGATCCCAAAAGGTTATGCAAACATAACTGTCAAGCACCTCAGGACTCTGAATCCATTACACGTTTTGGGTAACCACCTCATAAAACAAGGTCACAGTTATCACTTCCAATTTCCATGGTAATGAAATATTGTGACCATTTTGAGTTATCAGTGCTTCAAAAATTGTTGTGCAGGAGATCAACAATGACATAACTTTGCCTTAAAGTTCATCTTATGAAATCTCTTACTGTGTGAGAATCATCAGAAAAATGCATCCATTAATGAAGAGAGTAAATTCCCAGAAAGTATATCTTATAAACTTTGTGGGTAAATCAGAAAAAAAGTAATTTGCTTTGACCATTTAAAAGAAGCCATTTGACAAATATGTTTAACAATCATTAGAGTTACAGAAGTTAGGAAAATATAATTTCATGCTGTTATAAAAAAGAGAACCATATTCAAAAAACTACACGACATCACCTTAAAAGTTTATATGACACATAGAAGTTAAGAAATGACAAGATGGCAGTCAAATCATCTTATAATAATAAAAAATCTGATTAGCCGCCTGTCTTACTGAAGGTCTTTGATTTTTATTTTGGTGTTTCAAAATAATAAGGAAAATACAACCATTTAATGAGAAGGTAGCAGTTAGTTATATCAGATAACTGATAAAAAACTATTACCTATTTCTTTCTAATTAAACATGATTAAAACCACACTGAAATAACTGTAAATTAGAACTTAAAATATATAATAATGTCTTTCTTGGAAAAAAGCATAGAAACTGTATCAATTATAAAAATCTAATTGAAAGAACTCACAAAACTCCATAGAGTTTACACACACGCACATTAATCCTTTGATAAAGCTAAAGGAAGTGATATTTCAGGAAAAAGAAAGCATAGGCAAAACCTGAGAGCTCAAGAGATTTTCAGAAACAGCCTCTGGAATTCACAGCCCAAGATGTGCTTCATTTCCAGATCATGAACCACCAAGATATGTGTGACAATTTCTGGTTTCAAGAGAACTTGGGAAGCTGTTTTTAGCGGGATCTTCTAGCAAAGCCAGGGAATGTGATTTACTAACCTTGATGCAAACCATTTATCAATACATCCCTAAACAAACTACCCCCAGGTACCTGCAGGATAGTTTCTAAATTCAAATATCTTATAAACTCTTTGGCCAAGGGTCAGCATTAGTAAACCAAGCATAACTGAAGATAAGCAGAGAACTGTCTGCTCTAACTGAGCTGTCAGATTACTCTATCTTGTGCAAATACTAAGTTGATTCTCACGTACCACATCGGCTTCTTGATACTCTACATTTAGACTATTAAGTAAATAAATTTAAAGAGTCATGTATACTTCAAACCATGATTACCAATGTTTGAAAACATAGTAAATGCATCCAAATAAAGGGATTCAAAACCAAAAAAATTTTTAATATCATTTCATAGGAGATTATCTAAACCTCCGTATATACAAAATGCCAAACAGCATACATTTGTCAGTGAATAACGAAAAAGTTGTTATGTCCCTTGTTCTTAATAATTCAAAGCTTATAGACTTTTAAATATTCAATTGGACTTCCTAAGAAAATTATTAGAGTGCTGGCACGGGCAGTAGGAAATGGTAGTGTTTTAGATCTCCTTCTTTTGGTCTCTTTATTTTTATTAATTCATTCAACAAATATTTACTACAGGTGTAAAATCAGGTCTTTAGTATATAAAAGTGAAAAATATGTACATAATTTTTACTTCCATTGAACATATATTCCAGCAAGGAAAACAGAAAATAAATAATGAAAATAACGAATAAGTAAGCTTCATAGTATATTACATGATTCCAGTGCCATGGAAAAAAATCATGGCAGAGAATAGCAGAGTAAAGACAATGAAAAACACAACTTTATAAAAAGCACAGTTGCAGAATTAAAAACGATAGTAAAAACAGGACACATCAATGTCTTGAAAATCGTGAGGGAGTTAATGATATGGTTATCTAGGGAGGAGAATTGCAGGAAGGCAAATTCTGTAGTACAAAAGTCCTACAATGGGAGTTTTTTTTTTTAATGCTCAAGAAATGGCAAGGATTTCAATATAACTGAAGCATAGTGAGCAAATGAAGAAGGTAGGAGATCAAAAATGTGACCGGGCTGGGTAGGGAGACAACATGGTAACACAGGATATAAGAATTCATAGAACATGTCTTAATTCATCTGGGCTGCTATATAACAGAATACTATAGCCTGGGTGGCTTATAATAAATAGCAGTTATTTATTTCTCATAGTTCTGGAGGCTAGGATGTCTGATATTAAGGCACAGGCAGATCTGGTGTCTGGTAAGGGCTTGCTTCCTGATTCATAGACAACTGTCTTCTCACTTACTACTCACATGGCAGAAGGGACGAGGAAGTCTCTTTATAAAGGCATTAATCCCATTCACCTCACACAGACTCCATCTCCAAGTATCATTACACTGGATATTAACATTTTAACATTTGAATTTTGGGGGGGATACAAGCATTCAGTGTATAATGTTCTATTTCCTAGCCCGTATAGTTTATTTTCTCACATGTAAAATATACTAATTTTATCCCAATAACCCCAAAAGTCTAAATTCCTTCCAGCATCAACTTTAAAGTATAAAGCCAAACATTTTATCTACATACCATCTAAATCATACAGGGGTAAAATTCAAGGTATGATTCATTTTTAGACAAATTATCCTCCAGCTATGAACCTATAAAACCACATGTTACGTGCTTCCAAAATACAACTGTGGGAAACACATAATATAGACATTTCCATTCCAAAAAAGCAAAATAGGAAAGAAGAAATGGGTGACAAGTCCCAAGCTTCCTGAGATCTTAACACTCAAGAATATCCTGTTTGGTTCAGTAAACTGCCTTGCAGGCCAACTGGGGCTGTGATCATGCCCTTGGGACTCTCTGGGTAGAATTCCTGCCTCAAGCAACACTGAAGATGAACCCTCACTTCTAAGGCTTTGGGCAGAGGCCATCTTATCTGTTACAGGGAAGGCAATGGTCCTGCCTTTTGAAACTTAGGAGGCAGCCCTGGTGATTTCTCAGTCACCTTCAGGATCATTCTTTCCTTGCTTTGAAGAGTAGTGTACATTTGTAGCCAAATAGCTCTATGGTCTTGTCCTGTAAAATCCAAGAAGTCCAGCAGCCTCCCTTAATTCTTTTCTTTCTCCTTCCTCTTCAGTTCAAACTAATAGTTTTTCTAATGTGGTCAGTGATCACATCTGTGGTTCACATTCATATTAATCTTCTTATAAGTCATGTGGCCACACTCAGCAATCTCTCCCAACACAGTCACTCTTGTTCTTTTCAATATAAATAGGTAAAAAATTTTCTCAATCTCTAATTTCTAGCTCCTTTTTGCTTAACAACTCCATCTTTAAATCATATTTCTCACTTCTAAAATTTTACTATAAACAGTCATAAGGAGCCAGGCTACCATTTCAGTTCTTTGCTTAGAGATTTCCTCAGCCAGATATCCAATTTCGTTGCTCACAAATTTCACCTTCCAAAAGTCACTACAACACAAACGCAATTCAGCCAGATTCTTTGCTACTTTATAACAAAAATAACTTTTCTTCTAGTGTCCAATTACATGTTGTTTGTTTCTTAGAACCCATCAGAATTGCCTTTCCATTTATATTCCTACCAGCATTCTGTTCAGGATTGATTACTTCAATATTTTCTTAGAAGACTGAGGCTTTCTCTGAGGCTCTTCCTTTTTTTTTTCCCTGAGTCATTACCAGAATTGTCCTTAATGACCCATTTATGGCAATGTAGGCTTTTTCTAGTACATACCTCAAAATTCTTCCAGCCTCTACCCACCACTTGATTCCAAAGCCATTTCCATGTTATTAGGTATTTGTTACACCAGACTTCCCAATTTCATTACCGATTTTGTCTCAGTCTGAGTCTGCTAGAACAGACCACCATAGACCAGATGGCTTATAAACAACAGAAATTTCTCACTGTTTTGAAGGCTGGGAAGTCCAAGATCAAGGCCTAGTAGATTCAATGTCTAAAGAAGGCACATTTTCTTGTTTACAAATTGTATTCTCACTGTGTCCTCACTTGAGAGTGAGGGGGACTTGAGAGAGAAAATGAGGGAGTTCCCTTTCATAAAGGCATAAACGACATTCTCCAGATCTCTACTCTTATGACCTACTTACCTCCCAAAGCCCATCTCCAAATGTCACATTGGGGATTGGATTTCAACATATAAATTTCCAGGGTACATGAACATTCAGTCTATAAGAGGGTATTGGTATATATTAGTCTAGGCTTTGGGAGACAGGTTTTAGTGAGAGATACATACTTAAGAATCACTATAAGGAGGTATTAAAAGTCATGGGGACCAGGCTTGGTGGCTCATGCCTGTATTCCCAGAATTTTGGCAGGTGGATCACCTGAGGTGATCCAAGGCAGGTGGATTGGATCATCTGAGGTCAGGAGTTGGAGACCAGCCTGGCCAACATAGTGAAACCCCATCTCTACTAAAAATACAAAAAATAGATAGGTGTGGTGGTGCCTGCCTGTAATCCCAGCTACTCAGAAGGTTTAGGGAAGAATTGCTTGAATCTGGAAGGCAGAGTTTGCAGTGAGTAGAGGTCATGCCACAGCACCCCAGACTGGGTGACAGAGCAAGACTCTGTCTCAACAACAATGAATAGTCATGGGCAGAAATAAGCTTACCAAGAAACTGAGGCAAGTAACAAAATGAAAAGGACCAGTGATAGAGACCTGGAATTCACCAACACTAAGAATTTAGGGAGAAAGAAAATAACTGGAAAGGCAGACTGAAAAGGAATGACCAATGAGACAGCAGAGAATTAAGAGCCTGTGAAGTCTTAGAAGCCAAGAGAACAAAGAATATCTAAAATAGGGGAGACATTTACTGTGTAATTAAGTCTGTAATCAGAAGTATTGATAATAATCAAAGAAAAATCAAAATTGAGAATTGACCATGGGACTTAGCAGCATTGAAGTGACTTCTGACTTTGAGAAGAACAGATTTAGGGAGTGATATGAACAAAAACCTGAATAATACAAACTGACTTAGAGACAGGGAATATAGTCAATTCTCCCCAGGACTTCTGCTGTAAAGGAGATAAAAGTTGAGGCAGTAGTTAAAGGGGGCATTGGAGTTATAAGGAGGATTTTTTGATGAAAGAGAAAATAAAAATCATGTATGGTTATGAAAATCATCTAGTAGAAAGTGAATTCTGATGATGCAGAAGAATTTTTCTAAAGTTATTATCATGGTAACAATTTGCAAAACCCTCTTATAAACCATTTATAAATAATAACTCATTTATTCTTCACAATCCTGTGAGGTATTATTATCTTTATTTTAAAAGATATAAAAATTGAGCATGAGAGAATGAATAAGTTGCTCAAGATCACACGAATCATGTCAGAGCTGGGATTTCACGCCAAGCAGTCTAACTATATGGTCCATGCTGACAACAGCTACTCTGTATTATCTTCTAGAGGGGGTAATTGTTAGAATAGGCCAATGTGATGGAATTACAGGCATGTGCCACCAAGCCTGGTCCCCATAACTTTGTTGTTGTTGTTGTTGTACTTAGGTTCTGCAGTACATGTGCCGATCATGCAGGATTGTTGCATAGGTACACACATGGCTATGTGGTTTGCTGCTTCCATCCCTCTGTCACCTACATCTGGCATTTCTCTCCATGTTATCCCTCCCTGACCTCCCCCCAACCACTGTCCCTCCCTTGGCCCCCTCCAACAGACCCGTGTGTGATGCTCCCCTCCCTGTGTCCATGTGTTCTCATTGTTCAACACCCACCAATGAGTGAGAACATGCGGTGTTTGATTTTCTGTTTTGTGTCAGTTTGCTGAGAATGATGGTTTCTAGATTCATCCATGTCCCTACAAAGGACATGAACTCATCATTATTTATGTCTGCATAGTATTACTTTTATTTGAAGGTGGGGCTTTGTGAAGTAAGTAGGTCCAAAGAATAGAGCCCTGGTGAATGGAGGGTATGCCCTTATAAAAGAAACTCAAAGTGGTTCCCCTCATTCTCCCTCTTGAGTAAGGACAGAGTGAGAATACAATTATAAACAAGGAAATGGAACTTCTTCAGACACTGAATCTACCAGGCCTTTATCCTGGACTTCTCAGCCTTCAAAACAGTGAGAAATAAATTTTTGTTGTTTACAAGGCATCCATTCTATGATGTTCTGCCAGAGCAGCCTGAACAGACTGAGACAGAAATTGGTACTAGGACTGGAGGTACCTATGTAACAAACACCTAACAATATGGAAATGGCTTTGAAATTGGGTGGAGGCTAGTGTGAATGTGCTCTAGTACACCAAAGGGTGCATTCATGTTAGGTTAGTGTTATTCTGAAACATAGCTATATAATAGGTGGAAAGGTGCTAGTGTAGATGCTAGTGTAAGGTTAGATGTGATATGATATTGAGAGTTTTAATGTGATATATATATATATATATATATATATATATATATATATATACATACACACACACATATATATGGGAGGGGGGAGAGAGTTAGAGAGAGAGAGAAAGAGAAAACAGCTTAAAGTAGTAAAAAAAATTTTAAACAGAATAAAAATATTGAGAAGTGAGAATATATGAAAACTTAGAATTAAAGTCTTCAATAAAAATTAAAAGCCAGGTTACTAGAACAAATATAACTGACAAAGGGCTTATATCCAAAATTTACAGCCAATTCTTTCAAATTAATATAAAAAACACAGAGAACCCCATAGAAAAATTGACAAATACATCACAGATGAACTTCACAAAACTTTCTAAAACAGTATAAACAAGTGGCCACAAATTATATGAGAAGTTCTCTAATTTGTAAATTTAAAAACCCACTTTGCTTAACCAACAACAATAACCTTAGTTTTAGATGTACAGTAAAATTCATGAGCTACAACAGGCTACATTCATCAACAAAACTTTAAGAAAACATACAGAACAACAACACAACTAGCACAGTAATGACATACTGAAAGCTCATAATTCCCAGATGGAACTTTTGAGGTCTCTCTCATCACTGTAGGTAGCATAGTGCTGTCGCTAGTCAAAGGGAAAGACCAATTGGTCTTGGATCACCTGTGAAGCAGTCATTTCAAAATATATTGTTAACCCATAGCCCTCTCAGGGAAATATGACTAGCTGCCGTTTTCCATCTTAGCTGCATCTCATCAATTACACTTCCCTTGTCAGTGTTAATAATTTCTCAACGAACAATCCCCACAATGAGGTACAAGTACCTTAGTTTGGTACAAAACATTTATATTGGAAAGTAAACATACACTCCCATACTCATTGACTTAAAGAACAAAGACTCAATACGTAGTCAAATTTTTTAGTTATCCCTGAGTTTAAAGGATGTTGAACAATGAGAACACATGGACACAGGGAGGGGAACATCACACACCTTAGCCTGCTGGGGGGTAGGGGGACTAGGGAAGGAATAGCAGGGGGTTTGGGGGATTGGGGAGGGATAACATTAGGAGAAATACCTAATGTAAAGGACAGGGGAATGGATGCAGCAAACCTCCATGGCATGTGTATATACCTATGTAACAATCCTGGATGATCTGCACCCGTACTCCAGAACTTAAAGTATAATAAAAAAATAAAATAAAATAAAAATACAATGAGGTGCTGTTACATACCCACCAAAAGATGTCATCAAAAAGTGTTGGAGATAATTTTTTAAAAAAGAACTCTATAAAGTACTAGTAGGAATTCAAACTTCTGCATTTTGGAAAACATGTATTTGATCACACACATTGCCTATGATACATTGTTTATACCTCTTAAATGTATGATCCAATGAAATGCACAAATAAATTTATGAGTGTGTATAGAAAATGATACAAACCTAGCATGACTAGGCTGAACAGGTTAAAGAAAAGACACTGGCAGTCAGACTACAAAGACATTCCGCTTAATTACATGTTCATGTTAAACAACCAAGATATTCTGGAAAATCCTCAAACAACTGAAATTGGTTTAATATCCCTTAAGCGTCCAAAGACAGAAAACCCTGACTTGTTTCTTTACTCACTGGCAGATAATCAGCATCTTATTCAAATTAAGGAAAATAAAATGTGACATTTTAATTGAAGTTTGTCCTTCTCTATTTTTCCTTTTTTCTTTATATAAAAATTGTTTTTTCTTGTATATAAGTACACTGTATATCATTAATCATACGTGTTTTAGTTATTGACTAGCAGAAGCCAACAGAAATATACAAAAATATTCACAGCATAATCCCCATGTCTATCAACAACGGCATAGATTAGTAAATTGTGCTATATTCCTGCACAGAATATGATTGCACCAGTAAAATTAACAGCTACTACAAGTATAAATAATAATTAATTTTACAAACATAGTGTTGAGCAAGTGAAGCCACACAAAAAGAATACATATTGTATGATTCTACTTATATAAGAAGACAAAGGTGAACTATGGTGTTAGGAGTCGAGAGAGATTTCTTCTGGGGAGGGAATCAGAATTGATAATTGAGAAAGGATACATGGTAAGCCTCTGCATAGTAGTAATGTTTTACTACTACAGACAATATAAATGTGCATGTAGTGATAACTGATTGAACTGTACATTTATCTCTACCTATATATTTAACTATAATAAAAATTATTAAGAAACAAAAATTGTTTTAAGAGGTGGAATTTTGTGGATGTATTTATGCAGACATCTTAGAAGGTTTAAGAATTCAAACTGTGCTAATTTTTCAAAATGTATTGTTTATGTATTTCCTTCTTTTGCTAGGGAAAATTACCTTATTTACTAAATAAGCAAGCAGTTTTGGGAATGCCTAATCCTTATGTTAAAGGACAACACTGGCTATTAAAGAAATAGCTTTAAAATGTGTTTATAAAACAACTTAAAAAAACCCACACATTCTTAATAAGAATAGTAATGCTTTGATCTGAGTGTCAAATAATTGGATTTGCACACATAAAGAAGTATTTTCGTAAACTTAAAGATTATTAAAATGCCAAGAATGAAATTCATGCAATGCTAATAATAATCTATTCATTATTCTACATTTTAGATACACATTTATCTGATATGAAGGAAAATTCATGTTCTGCATGCCTAGTTTGATTACATTTCATTCTGAGTCCTTCACTTGTGCAGAAAACTTTGATTCTACAAAAATATGGCTCAGTCTTGTAATGAAATGCTGTTACAATAAACTAGAAGTTATATCACAATTTCATACATAATGCTACAGTTGAAAAAAGTTTATACTGATGCACTTACTGGGAATCAAGCATGAGATATATTATCTGTAGAAATTGTCAGCTGCCACCTTTCTTTCTAAATTGACACATATATATCCATGCTCTATACCTCGGACCATTGGTCCTCAAGATTTTTACATGTTACTATTTGACAACTACAATGCATTCAATGTAACCCTAATATGATTTTACAAAACTAAGAAATAATATATTAAAGCACTGATATTTTATAAATCTGAAACATAATAGAACATTCCCAAAACAAAAAATATGCATGAAAATATGTAGATTTTGTTCATATTGTTTCTCAGAAAACTAAATATAAATGAAAATAATCTATAGATTTTTATTACATTTTCCAGAATACTTTGCACACTTTAAAAGAGTGATTTTTCCACATTAAAGTGAGTAAGAATTACTTAACGGGGCTTTTCATAACACATAGTCTTATATCCTACAGCAGAAATTCTCATTCAGTTAATCAGCAAATCTAGAAATTTGCCTTTTAATGAGCAGCTAAGATACTGATATACTTAACCATGTTTTGAGAAACACTCTTTTAAGGACTCAGCTTGTACATTTTCAAATTCTCTTTTGAAATATCACCCTGAGAATTCATTACTTGTACTGTCTTACATGAGGTCCTTAAGGGAGTGATAAATATAAAAACAAAAGACCTTACTGGCCACTACAAAACACACTTAAGTACATAGACCATTGACACTATAAAGCAAATATACAATTAATTCTGCATAACAACCAGCTAACAACATGATAACAAGATCTTCATATATCAATATTAACCTTGAATGTAAACAGGCTAAATGCCCTCATTTAAAAGGTGCAGAGTGGCAAGTTGGATAAAGAAGCAAGACCCGACCATATGTTGCTTTCAGGAGACCCAAGTCGCACGCCATGACATAGGCTCAAAGTAAAGGGATAGCGAAAAATCTACCAGGCAAAGGTAAAGGGAAAAAAAAGAGCAGGAGCTGACACTCTAATTTCAGACAAAACAGACTTCAAACCCACAATGATCAAATTAGACAAAGAAGGGTATGACATAATGATAAAGGGTTCAATTTGATAGATAACTATCCTACACATACATGTACCCAACTAGAGCATTTAGATTCATAAATCAGGTTCTTAGAGACCTATGAAGAGACTTGGATAATCACACAATAATAATGGGTGACTTCAATATCCACTGATAGTATTAGACATATTATCAAGGCAGAAAACTAACAAAGATATTTGGGACACAAACTCAACAGCTGATCAAAGGAAACTATCAGGCATCTATAGAACACTCCACCCAACAACAAGAGAATATACATTTTTCTCATCTTAACATGGCACATACTCTAAAATACATGCTCAGTCATAAAACAATTTGGAAAAAATTTTTTAAAACTGAAATCATATCAAAAACACTCTCAGGCCAGTGTGATAAAAATAGAAATCAATACTAAGAAGATCTCTAAAAAACATGCAGTTACATGGAAATTAAACAACCTGCTCCTGAATGATTTTTGAAGCAAAAGCTAAATTAGGGCAGAAATCAAGGACCTCTTTGAGATTCATTGAAATTAAGAAATGTTTTGTTTTTATTAGAAAACAAACATACCACATATTAGAATCTCCATAACAGAGCTAAAGAACAGTTGAGGAATATTTATAGAACTAAACACTCACAAAAAAAGAAAGATCTCAAATTAACAATCTAACATCATGCATAGGAAACTAGAAAAACAAGAGCAAATCAACCCCAAAGCTAACAGAAGAACAAAAAATCCAAGCTAAACTGAATGAATCTGGGACACACACACAAAAAAAAGATAAAATCAAAACTTGGTTGTTTGAAAGAATAAATAAGATTGATAGACTGCTAGCTAGATAAACAAAGAAAAAAAGAATGAAGACTCAAATAAACACAACCAGAAATGAAAAAGGTGACATTACCACTGACCCCACAGAAACATGAAAAAGTCTCAAAGACTGTTAATGCCTTTATGCACACAAACTAGAAAACTTAGAAGAAATAGGTGTAAATTTTGGGAAACATACAGCTTCCCAAGATCTAATCGAATCCTTGAACAGACCAATAACAAGATCTGAAATTGAATCAGTAACTGAAAGCTTACCACAACCAGAAAAAACCTGGACCACAGAGATTTACAGCTGAATTCTACCAGACATAAAAAGAAGAGCTGGTACCAATCCTAATGAAACTATTCCACAGAAAAGGGGAGGAAGGACTCTTCTCTAACTCAGTATATGAAGCCAATATCATTCTGATACCAAACCTGCTGCAGACACACACACACTAAAAGAAAATCGCTTCAGGACAATATCCCTAATGAACATAAATGCAGAAATCTTCAACAAAATCCTAGCAAACCAAATCCAGCAGCAAATCAGAAAGCAAATCCACCAAGATCAAGTGGGCTTTATTCCTGGGATACAAGGTTGTTTCAACATAAGCAAATAAATTAAATTGATTCATCAGAAGCAGAAGTAATACCAAAACCAAATGACCATCTCAACAGATGCTAAAAAGGTTTTTGATAACATTCAATATCCCATCATGTTAAAAAAAAACTCTCAACAAACTAGGGATTGAAGGCACTTACATCAAAATAATAGGAGTCACCTATGCCAAACCCACAGCCAACATTACACTGAAGAGGCATAAACTGGAAACATTCCCCCTGAGAACTGGAACAAGGTAAGTATGCCCACTCTCATCAGTCCTATTCAACATAGTACTGGAATCTTGGTCACAGCAATCAGGCAAGAGCAAGAAATAAAAAGCATTGAGTAGGAAGGCAGAAAGTCAAACTACTGCTCTTCATAGATGATATAATTTGACACCTAGAAAATCCCATAGTCTCTGCCCAAAAGCTCCTAGATCTGATAAGCAACTTCAATAGAGTCTGAAGATACAAAATCAATGCAGAAAAATCACACTTTGGGAGGCCAAGGTGGGCAGATCACCTAAAGCTAGGAGTTTGAATCCAGCCTGGGCAACATGGTGAAAACCTGTCTCTACTAAAAATACAAAAAAGTAGCCAAGCATAGTGGTGGGTGTGTGTAACCCCAGCTACTCAGGAGGCCAAGGCAGGAGAATCACTTGAACCCAGGAGGCAGAGGTTGCACTGAGCTGAGATTACGCCATTGCCCTCCAGCCTAAAAGATAAGAGCAAGACTCCATCACAAAAAAAAAAAAGACAAGAAAAGAAAAATAACCAGCATTTCTATAGATCAATGTCAGCTGAGAATCAAATCAATAATGCAATCCTATTCACAATAGCCACATACACACACACCACACACACACACACACACACACACATACACACACAAATACAGCTAACAAGGGAAGTGAAAATTTTCTACAATGAGAATTATAAAGCCTTGCTGAAAGAAATCAGAAATAATGCAAACAAATGGAAAACATTCCATGTACCCGGATTGGAAGAATTCAATATTATTAAAATGGCCATACTGCCCAAAGCAATTTAAAGATTCAATGCTGTTTGTATCCAACTATTAATGACATTTTTCAAAAAATTAGGAAAATCTATTTAAAAATGTACATAGAACCAAAAAAGAGGCTGACTAGCGAAAGAAATCATATACAAAAAGAACAAAGCTGGAGGCATCACATTATTCTACTTCAAACTATACTGCAAGGGCTACAGTGACCAAAACAGCATGGTACTGGCACAAAAACAGACATAGACCAATGAAACAGAATACAGAGCCCAGAACTAATGCTGCATACCTACAACCATATGATCTTTAACAAAGTGGACACCAAAACAAGCAATGAGGAAATCAATAAATGCTTCCCTGATAAGTGGCTAGCCATCTACAGAAGATTAAAATTGGACCCCTTTCCTTTCACAATATATAAAAATCAACTCAAGATAGATTAAAGATTTAAGTGTAAAACCTAACATATAAAAACCCTAGAAGAAAACCATTCTGGACATAGGCTGAAGCAAAGATTTCATGATGAAGACTCCAAAAGCAATTGCAACGAAGCAAAAATTGACAAGTGGGACCTAATTAAACTAATGAGCTTCTGTATAGTAAAAGAAATGTACAGAGTAAATAGACAACCTATAAAATAGGAGAAAATATTCACAAGCTATGCATCCAAAGTCATTTGAGAAATGCAAATCAAAACCACAATGTGATATCATCTCACACCTCTCAGAATGGCTATTACTAAAAAGTCAATAAATAACAGATGCTGGCAAGGTTGCAGAGAAAAAGGAAAGCGATTCACTAATGACTGTTTCTTTTGCTGTGCAGAAGCTGTGGAGTTTGATTAGGTCCCATTTGTCTATTTTGGCTTTTGTTGCCAATGCTTTTGGTGTTTTTGGTCATGAAGTCCTTGCCTACGCCTATGTCCTGAATTATTTTCCCTAGATTCAATCTCAGCAAACTGACACAAGAAAAGAAAATCAAACACCGCATGTTCTCACTCATAGGCAGGTGTTGAACAATGAGAACACATGGACACAGGGAGGGGAGCATCTCACACTGGGGTCTGTTGGGAGGGAAAAAGGGGAGGGACAGCGTGGGGTGGGGAGTTGGGGAGAGATACCATGGGGAGAAATGCCAGATATAGGTGATGGGGAGGAAGGCAGCAAATCACACTGCCATGTGTGTACCTATGCAACAATCTTGCATGTTCTTCACATGTACCCCCAAACCTAAAATGCAATAAAAAGTATATATATTAAATTAAAAAAAAAAAGAAAAAGGAAAGCGTATACACTGCTGTTGGGAACATAAATTAGCTAAGCCACTATAGAAAGCAGTTTGGAGATTTCTTAAATAACTTAGAACTACCATTTGACCCAGTGATCCCATTACTGGTATATACTCAAAAAAAGATAAATTGTTCTACCATAAAAACACATGCACAAATTTTTAATAGTGTATCACAGCACTATTCAAAATAGCAAAGACATGGAGTTAACCTAAATGTCTATCAGTGGCAGACTGGAAAAAGAAAATGTAGTACATATACACCATGGAATATTATGCAGTGCTAAAAAAGAACAAGATCATATCCTTTGCAACATGAATGACACTAGAAGTCATTATTGTGAGTGAATTAATGCAGTAACAGAAAATAAAATACTGCATATTCTCACTTATAACTAGTAGCTAAATATTAAGTACACATAGATGCAAAGAAGGGCAAAATAGACACAGGAGTCTACTGAAAGGCGGAGGTAGAGAGGAGGGTAAGGATCAAAAAATTACATATCAGATACTATGCTTATTACCTAGGTGATGAAATAATCTATACACTAAAGCCCTTTAACTTGTCATTTACCCATGCAGCAAACCATGTATTTGGACCTAGAGTAAAAACTGCAAGGAAAAATAAATAAATAAATTTTAATTTAATTTTTCAAAAAAATGAAAAGTGTACAAGGAATCAAGTTCCCCTATAAGATACTGTCTACGGTAATATAATAAATCAACAATAAATAAATAATTAAACCCATGATATATTGCAAAGTAAGTGACTAATTCTAGAATTATGCCTGCATTTGTAAAAAGGCCATAAAACATCTGAGTAGATTTGCTATCATGTCAAAATTAGGTATAAATAAATTTTCTCTAACAGAATTCTAGTTATTTGAGAGAGCAGGGTGGCACACCACATTGTGGTTATGAAAAGAGGAAAGGGTCGGGAGTCAGACCCAGCCCCTATACTACTCTCCATGTTCATGTAAATTACCTCTCTGCCACTTCCTAACTTGTGAGGTCAAAGATTTATATTCTCTGTAAGCTTTGGTGTCCTTGCTTTGCAGAGTTTCTGGAAAGATTAAAGATGAGGTATGTTCCTTGAGAATGGGAGGTGCAAACCAAGCAGTAAATATAAATACATTGCCTGGCTGTGAGCATGAGTATGCATCATGATACTGTATATGAGAATTGTGATTGAAAGTTAATACCTATTTGTTTTTGTGGCTCATCAATAATAATAAAATAAAATAATCCTGAAAATAAGCAGAAAGTTGAAGTCTCGTATGCATCTGAAAGAATTGTAACAACATCCTGAAAAGGAATTCTCTACTCACTGGCCAGATTCTCAATGATGAAAACCAAATTAGATTTTTTAATAATCATATATCACTAAAAAATAGATTAAAATAGTCATATGTATGTAAAAATACAGCTTACAAGAAAATAAAGACTTTTCAAAGGTAAAATATTAAATAAAAGATTATATAAGTAGCATTTTAATTTTTACATTTGAGTTTGGTTTCCTCTTTGGCTCAGGGACAAATGATACAGAAACAAAGAAAAAGTTTTCTTCCTAGTTCATCATTAGTTTTCTCTGTGACTCTTACAAGACACCTTACTTTTTATTGTTAAAAACTGGAAGCACAGCCGGGCGCGGTGGCTCACGCCTGTAATCCCAGCACTTTGGGAGGCCGAGGCGGGTGGATCACGAGGTCAAGAGATCGAGACCATCCTGGTCAACATGGTGAAACCCCGTCTCTACTAAAAATACAAAAATTAGCTGGGCATGGTGGCACGTGCCTGTAGTCCCAGCTACTCGGGAGGCTGAGGCAGGAGAATT
>PVKV010022073.1:11296-36347 GCA_004027835.1 Alouatta palliata | reverse complement strand
TTTTGATTTGCATTTCTCTAATCACCAGTGATGATGAGCATTTTTTCATATGTTTGTTGGCCTCATATATGTCCTCTTTTGAAAAGTGTCTGTTCATATCTTTGCCCACTTTTGAATGGGGTTGTTTGTTTTTTTCTTGTATATCTGTTTTAGTTATTTGTAGATTCTGGATATTAGCCCTTTGTCAGATGGGTAGATTGCAAAATTTTTTTTGCCAGTCTGTGTCTTTTGATTGGGGTGTTTAGGCCGTTTACATTCAATGTTAATGTTGTTATGTATGAATTTGATCCTGCCATTTTGTTACTGGCTGGTTTTGCTTCTCATTAGTTGAATCATTTTCTTCATTGCATGTTTGGTCTTTGCCAACTGGTTTGCTTTTGCAGTGACTGGTACTTTTTCCTTTCCATGCTTAGTGTTTCTTTCAGGAGCTCTTGAAGGGCAGGTCTGGTGGTGACAAAATCTCTCAATATTTACTTGTCCGTAAAGGATTTTATTTCTCCTTCACTTATGAAGCTTAGTTTGGCTGGATATTCTGGGTTGAAAGTTTTTTTTCTTTAAGGATGTTGAATATTGGCCCCCACTCTCTTCTGGCTTGTAGAGTTTCTGCCGAGAGATCTGCTGTGAGTCTGATTGGCTTCCCTCTGTGGATGACCTGATCTTTCTCTCTGGCTGCCCTTAGCACTTTTTCCTTCATTTCGACCCTGGTGAATCTGGTGATTATGTGCCTTGGGGTTGCTCTTCTTGAGGAATATCTTTTTGGAGTTCTCTGTATTTCTTGAATTTGAAATTTGGACTGCCTTGCTAGGCTTGGGAAGTTCTCCTGGATAATACCCTGGAGTCTTTTTTCCAGCTTGGATTCATTCTCCCTGTCATATTCAGGTACACCAATCAAGCGTAGATTAGTTTTTTTCGCATGATCTCATATTTCTTGGAGGCTTTGTTCATTTCTTTTCATTCTTTTTTCTCTTGTATTGCCTTCTCTTTTTACTTCATTGAATTGATCTTTAATCTCTGATATCCTTTCTTCTGCTTGATCGATTCAGCTATTTAAACGTGTGTTTGCTTCAAGTAGTTCTCCTGCTGTGTTCTTCAACTCCATCAAGTCGTTTATGTTCTTCGCTAAGCTGGTTATTCTAGTTAGCATTTCATCTAACCTTTCTTCAAGGTTTTTGGTTTCTTTGCATTGAGTTAGAAGGTGTTCCTTTAGCTCTGAAAAGTTTGTTATTATCCACCTTCTGAATCCTGTGTCCATCAATTCTTTGCACTCCTTCTCGATCAAGTTGTGATCCTGTGTTGTTGAGGAGTTGTGATCCCTTGAAGGAGAAGAGGTATTCTGGTCTTTGGTGGTTTCACCTTTTTTGAACTGGTTTTTTCCCGTCTTTGTGGATTTACCTGGCTGTGGTGTCAGAGAGCTGCTTGATGAGGTTGCTTGTCTGTCTGTGGGGGCACTACCAGGTTTCTAGGGACTCCTTCAGGTTACTAGGGAACCTTCCTGTGTCTTTTTTGTTTATGCTGGGAGATTAGTCCCACCTCTTCTGCTGACCTGTGGGCACTGCTGGGTTGTCAAGAATGCTGTACCATTGCTACATAGGCTTCCTGTGTTTTTTGTTAAAAAATGTAGCCCAGTGCCACCCCTCTAGTGGTGGGTTGTGTCCTTTCTCCACTGGGCTGGATCATTTAGGGTTCATCTCAAACTGTGGCACTAGCTGCGCAAGCCACTAGAGTCAGAGCTTCAGCCCTCTGGTGTTTGTGGGGGAGGTTAGGGACCCGCCCAGCTGCACCTGGCAGTCTCCCCATTTCAGCTTTCTCTCTTTCCGGTCATGGGGTAGGGGCTGCCTGACTGCTCCCACTTACAGCTCCCTCTCTCTCCGGGCGGGGGGAGGGGACAATAGCTCAGTCTGCAGACTCTTATTCAACTCTGCACTTGTAATTTCCAGCACTTGACTGGCAAAAATCCCCTGTTCTGTGTATTGCTGAGGGTTTGTGGGAAGCGCTGTATCTGGACTGGAGCACCAGAGGTGGAGCCTCTGCCTCACCAGTCAGATGCACTTTCTGGGTGAAGCAGCACCCCTCCCTGCCTCGGTCTGCCCTTAGTGGGCTTTGCTCACCTTCAGACCAGACCCGTTGAAATGTACCTGGTACCTCGGTTGGAGCTAGGAGATCTCTGGGTTTTTGCATCTCTTTTGCTGGGTGTTGTATGCTGGAGTTGTGTCTAATCCGCCATCTTGGATCATCCCCAAAAGACTGTTTTTATATGATTCCACTTGCAGAACAGGACAGAGAAAAATTTGCATTTACATGACCAGTTATTAATAATGAAAGGCCGGCTTGCCAATTTCATTGGAAAGTGCTTCCTCAGGAAATGCTAAACAGTCCTACCGTGTGCCAGATCATGTAGATCAGGCTTTTCTCACCAGTAGAAAAGAATTTTCTAATTGTAAGATGATTCACTTTATGGATGCTATTCTACTAGCAGCCCCAATGGAGCCAATGCTTTAAAATTCATATACCCCTGTCATAAAGAATACACAGCTAAGAGGTTTAATCATTGCATCTGAAAAGTACAGATGTACTCTCTTCAGAAATATCTTGGCTACATACTAACTTCCTGGTCAGTAAGACCTCAAAAGGTTAAATTAAGTACTAGCAACTTACACACCTTAAATGATTATCAAAAATTTCTGGGTGAATTTGCCCTATATTGGGCATGAGTACTTATAAACCACAAAACCTGTTTTCTATCTTAAAGGTCAATACAGCCCTGGATTCTCTCAGATATCTAACCCCTGCAGCAAAGAGGGAAACTGAGGAAATAGAACAAGCTATCTCTCAAAGACAACTAGATTGCATTAATCTATGGTATTCAATTCAATTGTTTATTTTTCCCACCAAATACTTCCCTACAGGATTAATAGGACAGATGACCATGGGAATGCACTTTCTAGAATAGGTTTTTTGCTCACATACTGGGAATAAAACATTATCTTCCTATATACAGTAAATCAGAAAAATCATGTATTCAGGCCACAGACAGTGCAATCAGTTGCTAGGTTATGACCCTGACATCATAAAATTTCCTTTAAGTAAAAAGCAATCTGAAGCAGTAATGCCCCTCTCTTTAGATCTGCAAATAGCTCTCTCTGGTTAAACAGGACAAATAGGGCATGTCCTTCCAGCTGATAAACTCCTTCAGTTCTTATCTCATACTTCCGTAATCTTACCTACAAAAATATTTCACTCCCCAATAACTAATGCTTTACCACTGTTTATTGATGGTTCAGGTAAACAAGGAAAAGCTGTGGTCTGGTGGAGACCATATAATTCATTCACTCAATCTGGATTTACTAGCACTCAGAAGGCTGAGATTCAGGCTCTGATATTGGCTTTGGAAACTTTTCCACTCAGCCCATTAACATTGTTAGTGACTCTGCTTATGCCTTTCATTTATTGCAGAATCTTGAAACTGTCCTCATAAAGTTTCTCTCAAGCCCACCCTGTGTGCACTTTTCTTCAACATCAGCAATTGTTGGATCAATGCACATATCCTATTTTTGTCACTGATATTGGAGTCCACAGCTCACTGCCTGGCCCACTGGCTTATGGCACTGAACAAGCAGACCTTCAGGTTATGACATCACTGCTTGCTCAAGCTACCCAATCACATCAGTTTTTCCACCAAAATTAAAGAAACTTATCTAAACAATTTTAACTTACCCAGACACTAGCTAAACAATTTATCCTGCAATGCCCAGATTGCCAGGTCACAAGTACCTCTCCTACTTCATCAGGTGTTAACCCTGGAGGACTAGAACCTAATTGGTTATGGCAAACAGATATTACACACATTCCTGAATTTGGAAAACTAAGATACGTACATGTATCCATTGATACCAGTTCACATTTAATTAGCACTCAAGCTTGTCCTGGACATTCCACCTGATACGTTATGAAACATCTCCTCTTAACTTTTGCATTTATAGGGCAGCCCACAAATATTAAAACTGAGAATGGTCCAGCTCATGCCAGCTCACAATTTCACCAATTTTGTCACATGTGGGACATCCATCATTCCACAAGCATCCCATATAACCCCTAAGGACAGGCCATAGTAGAATGTGCCCACTAAAAAATACGCTTAAAAAACAAAAAAGAAGGTGGAGTATGAGTAAGAACATTGCAACACTATTAACACAAACCTTATTTATCCTTAATTTTTTAAATTTAGATAATACATTTCAATCAGCTGTAGAAAGCACTTTGCTAAAACCTCTCAAGACATAAAATCTGCAGTTTTATGGAAAGATGTAAACAGTAATGAATAGTGTCATCCAAATAAATTGTTAATGTGGGGAAGAGGATATGCTTGTGTTCACACACCCTCAGGTCCTCTTTGGATTCCAACATAATGCATCAAATCTTACCATGATGTGGCTAGAATCCAACCCTGCTTAGCTTCCAAGAGCAAACAGAAAGAGAAAGATTGGAGAGAGAAATAGAGGCAAAGAATGAGTAAGAGAGAGACTAGAAGAGACAGAGATCAGAGAGATACACAAAAAGTAAGACAACGGAGAGAGATAAAGTAGGAAGAATAGAAAGAAATATTAAGAAAGTTATACATATAGAATGCACCTTTAGTAAGGAAGGTTATAAAACAAAGAAAATTAAGGTATGTCAAAGATTTTCTGAAAGTCCTGAAAAATGTTACAAAAAGGAATTTATGCAGGAAATGTATAATTTTTGTTTTGAAGGTCTTAGCAGTTTTAAGATTTTATTGAAAAATAAATTCTGTGTGTAAACGTATTGTCTAAAGTTAAAGAAGTGTCATCCAGTTTTTCTGTAAACAAGACATTAAAATAAAGTACAACAGTTTCTTCTTAAAGCACTAACCTGCTCTTTAACAAAGATCACAAAAGGTCTCTTAGCACATGCACCACCCTTGGAATTTCCAGTATACTGGCACCAACCTGGAGATTACATTCTCATCAAAGGATAGAAAGAAGAAAAAACCCATGCCTGGAGACTATGTCCTCATCAAAGGATGGAAAGAAAGAAAAAACTCAAGCCGCCATAAGAAAGACCCTAAAGGAACTGTATCCCTGGATTATGTTGCTTCCATGGACAAAACAGGCCCCAGACATTATGAGGGGAATGCTAAGAAGACACATCAGAAGGCAGAATGAATCCTTCTCCAAACACGGACACCATTCATTCCAGATCATTTGTTTCTTTGTTATTCTTTCACTGTGCTTGCAGCCTGTATCTGCCACACTCTATTGAGACCATATTCTAATCTACATTTTTTCTGCCCTGTTACTTAGACAAACACCCTCTTTCCAGCTTCTAACAATGCAACTGCTTGGCTAAAAGAAATTAACATACCCCCAGTGAGGTTTCTCATTAACGGCATACAGTAAATTGAGGTGCCAAGTAACACTACAGATCACTCTGACTGGAAAACAGTGTTGCTAATTATACTCATCATTGTCTTACATTATTTGCTAATTCTAGGATGCAAAGCTGGAGTAAGAACAATGACTTCCTTCTGAAGACTACTTTTGTTAATTCATCAAACTCATTTTCTGTCCAGTTTTGTTCCCATGCTGGCAAGGACTTGTGATTCTTTGAAGAAGAAGATGCATTCTCATTTTGGAAATTTTCAGCCTTTTTACTCTGTTTTTTTTTTTTTTTTTACTCATCTTCATGGATTTGTCTTCCTTTGGTCTTTGATGTTGGTGACCTTCAGATTGGGTTTCCGTGTGGATGTCCTTTTTGCTGATGTTGAAACTATTGCTTTCAACCCTTTCTTCTAAGTTTGTTAGTTTGTTAGTTTTCCTTCTCACAGTCAGGACCCTGTGTTGCGGATCTGCTGGAGTTTGCTGGAGGTCCACTCCAGATCTTGTTTGCCTAGGTATCACCAGTGATGGCTGCAGAACAGCAAATATTGCTGCCTCTTTCTTTCTCTGGAAGTTTTGTTTCAGAGGGGCATCTGTCAGATGCCACCTGGAGCTCTCCTGTATGAGATGTTAACGATCTCTGCTGGGAGGTGTCTCCCTGTCAGCAGACATGGGTGTCAGGGACCCACTTGAGGAGGCAGTCTATCCCTTAGCAGAGCTTGAGTGCTGTGCTGGGAGATTTGCTGCTCTCTTCACAGCCAGAAGAGAGGAACATTTAAGTCTGCTGAAGCTTCTCCCACAGCTGCCCCTTCCCCCAGGTGCTCTGTCCCAGGGAGATGGGAGTTTTATCTATAAGCAACTGACTGGGGCTGCTGATGCCTTACCCAGAGAGGAGGAATCTAGAAAGGCAGTCTGGCTACAGTGGCTTTGCCAAGCTCCAATGGGCTCCTGCCCAGTGTGAACTTCCTTGTGGCTTTGTTTACACTGTTAGGGGAAAACTGCCTACTCAAGCCTCAGTAATGGTGGATGCCCCTCCCTCCACCAAGCTTGGGCATCTTAGGTCAACTTCAGACTGCTGTGCTGGCAGCAAGAATTTCAAGCCAGTGGATCTTAGCTTTCTGGGCTCTGTGAGGGTGGCATTCAATGAGCTAGACCACTTTGCTCCCTGGCTTCAACCTCCTTTTCAGGGGAGTGAACAGTTCTATCTTGCTTGAATTCCAGGTGACACTGGGGTATGAAAAAAAAACCTACTGTAGCTAGCTCAGTGTCTGCCCAGTTTTGTGCTTAAAAGCGTGGGACCTGGTAGCATAGGCACCTGGGGAAATCTTCTGGTCTGTGGGTTTCAAAGACCATGGGAAAAGCATAATATCTGAGCTGGAGTGTGCCATTCCTCACGGCATAATCCCTCGCAGCTTCCCTTGGCTATGGGAGGGATTTCCACAATCCCTTGTGCTTCCTGAGTGAGGTATGAGTCACCCTGATTTGGCTCACTCTCCTTGAGGTATATCCACTGTCTAAACAGTCCCAATGAGATGAGCAGGGTACCTCAGTTGGAAAGGCAGAAATCACCTACCTTCTGTGCTGATCTTGGTGGGAGCTGCAGACTGCAGCTGTTCCTATTTGGCCATCTTGTCAATGTGTGGCTACTTTAAATGATATTTTCTCCCTGATACAGTTCTCAGCTTGAATGTTATTGGTGTATAGAAATTCTACAGATTTTTGTGCCCTGAAAGTTTACTGAAGTTGTTAATTAAGTCTAGAAGGCTTTAGGACGGGTCTTTAGAGATTTCTAGTTAGATGATTCCGTCATCAGCAAGCAAAGATAATTTGAGTGCCTCTTTTCCTATTTGAATGCCTTTTATTTCTTTCTCTTGCTTGATTTCTCTGGCTATAACTTCCAATACTATGCCCAGTGGGAGTGCTGAGAGTGGACATCTGTGTCTTGTTTCAGTTCTTAGGGGGATTGTTTTCACTCTTGAACATTCAATATGTTGTTGGTTGTGGGTTTGTCATAGATGGGTCTTATTAATTAGAAGTATGTTCCTTTAATGCCTAACATGTTGAAGTTTTTTTATAATAATGGTATATTGGGTTTAATCCAGTGCCTTTCTATGTCTATTGAGATAATTATATATTTTTTGTGTTTAGTTGTGTTTATTTGATGAATCACATTCATTTATCTGTGAATGTTGCACAATTCTTGCATCCCTGGAATAAAACCCACTTGATCAGGATTTCTGTTTGCTTTTTTTCTTTTTTTAAGTCAACTTGTATTTTAGATAAAGGGGATACCTGTGCTAATTTGTTACACTGGTATATTGTGTGATGCTGAGATTTGGCGTATGGATCCCATCACCCTAGTGGTAAGCATAGCACCTGGTGGGTAGGTTTTTTCCCCACACCCCTCTACCTTCTAGTTGTCCATAGTGTCTATTTTTTCATATTTATGTCTATATCTGCTCAATGGTTAACTCCCACCTATAAGTGAGAATGCTTATTATTTGGTTTTCTGTACCTACTACATTGGTTTGCTTAGGATTATGAACTCCAGCTCCACCCATGTTGCTGGAAAGGATATGATTTCATTCCTTTTATGGCTGCATAGTACTTCATGGTACATATGTGCCACGTTTTCTTTATCCAATCTACCATTAATAGACAAATATGTTGATTCCATGCATTTACTATTGTGAATAATGCAGTAATGAACATATACATGCACATGTCTTTTTGATGGAGTAATTTATTTTCCTTTTGGGATATACTCAGTAATGGGTTGTTGGGTCGAATGGTGGCTCTGCTTTAAGTTCTTTGAGAAATCTTCAGACTGCTTTCCACAGTGGCAGGACTAATTTGCATTATCATCAACAGTGTGTGAGCATTGTGATGTGCAGTTTGATTTGGTTTGCTAGTGTTTTGTTGAGGATTTATGCATCTGTGTTCGTCAAGAATATTGGTCTGTAGTTTTCTTTTTTGTGCATATGGGTGTCCTTGACTGTTTTGGTGTTAGATTGATACTGGTTTTATAAAATGAGTTAAGGAGAAATTACTGTCCCTTCACTTTTTTAGAGTAGTTTCAAAACATTGGTATCAGCTTTCCTTTGCACAACTGGCAAAATTTGCTATGCGTCTGTCTGGTGCTGAGCATTTTTTGCTAAAAGATGTTTTATAACTGATTTGATTTCATTACTCAGTATTGATATATTCAGGACTTCTATTTCTTCATAGGTCAGTCATGGGAGTTTATATGTTTCTAGGAATTTATCTATTTTCTTTAAGATTTCGAGTTTGTCTGCATAGGTGCTCTTAGTAGTCTCTGATGATCTTTTGTATTTCTGAGGTATCAGTTATAATGTCACCTGTATTATTTCTTATTGTACTTATTTAAATCTTCTCCTTATTTCTTGGTTAATCTGTCTGTAGTTGTCTATCATTTTTCTTTATTCTTTCAAAGAACCACATTTTTGATTCATTGATCATTTGTATCATTTTTAGGGGGCCTCAGTTTCATTTATTTCTGCTCTGAATTTTTTTATTTTCTGTGTTACTTATTTCTGCTCTGATCTTTTTTATTTTCATTTTTCTGTTAGCTGTGAGATTGGTTTCTGCTTGTCTTTCTATTTCCATGATGTATAACATTAGGTTAACCTGAAATCTCTCTATGTTTTAGATATATGCGCTTAACACTATAAACTTGTCTCTTAGCATTGCTTTTGCTGTATCCCAGAGGTTTTGGTATACTGCATCTATATTTAATGTATTTCAAAAAAATATTTAATTTCTATCTTAATTTCATTGTTTACTCACAGGTCATTCAGGAGTGAGTTGTTCAGTTTTCACATACTTGTTTAGTTTTGAGAGTTTCTCTTGGTATTGATATCTCATTTTATTCCACTGTGGTCTGAGAAGACAATATGATTTTGATATTTTTTGAATTTATGAGACTTACTTTATTGCTAAGCATATAGTAGATTTTGGAAAATGTTTCATGTGAACTTGAGAAGAATGTATACTCTGCAGTTGTTTGATAGAATGCTCTATAAATGTCTATTAAGGTCTGTTGGGGCTACAGTCCAGTTGAAGTCCAGAAATTCTTTTTTTTTTTTTTTTCCTTTTTGAGATGGAGTCTCACTCTGTCACTCAACCTGGAGTGCAGTGGCACAATCTTGGCTCACTACAACTTCTGTCTCCCGAGTTCAAGCAATTCTCCTACCTCAGCCTCCTGAGTAGCTGGGATCACAGGCATGTGTCACCATGCCCGGGGAATTTTTTTGTATTTTTAGTAGAGACAGAGTTTCACCGTATTGGCCAGGCTGGTCTCAAACTCCTGACCTTGTGATATGCCCACCTTGGCCTCCCAAAGTGCTGGGATTACAGATGTGAGCCACTGCACCTGGCCAAGTCCCAAAATTCTTTGTCGATTTTCTGCCTCAGTGATCTTCTAGTGATGTTGGTGTGCTGTTGTAATCCCCCATTATCATTCTATTGTTATCATTCTGTTTTCTTATGTCTAGTATTGTTTGTTTTATGAATCTGGGTGCTCTGGTTTTGGGTGCATATATATTTAGGATAGTCATTTTTTCTTGTTGTATTGAACCCTTTATTATTATAATGCTCTTTTTTATGGTTGTAGTTTTAACATCTGTTTTATCTGATATGAGGGTGGGTACACTGGCTCACTTTAGTTTTCCATTTGCATAATGTATCTTTCCCCCTCCCCCTTTCCTTTGAGTCTATAGCTGTTTTAGCTGGTAGGTAGGTTTCCTGTAAGCAGCAAATGATTAGGTCTTGTTTTTCAATAAAATTGGCCACTCTGTATCTTTTAAGTTGAATATTTAGGTTACTGACATTCAAGGTTAATACTGATATGTGGCCAGGCATGGTGGCTCATGCCTGTAATCCCAGCACTTTGGGAGGCTGAGGTGGGTGGATCACCTGAGGTTAGGAGTTTGAGACCAGCCTGACCAACCTGGAGAAACCCTGTCTCTACTAAATATACAAAATTAGCTGGGTGTGACACATGCCTGTAATGTCAGCTACTTGGAGGCTGAGGCAGGAGAATTGCTTGAACCCAGGAGGTGAAAGTTGCAGTGACCCAAGATCACCCATTGTACTACAACCTGGGCAACAAGAATGAAACATCATCTCAAAATTTTATATATATATATATAATATATATATTATATATATATATATATGTATGTGTGTGTGTGTGTGTGTGTTTGATGTTTTGTTCCTGTCATAGTGTTATTAGTTATTTGTCTTTGAGTTTTAATTCTGAAATTACTTTATCAGATCTGTGAGCTTTCTACTCATATGTCCTCTTACAGAAAGTACTACCATTTTGTCTCCAAATTCAGGACTTTTTCAAACTGTTCTTGTAGCACCAGACTAATGGTGAAGAATTCCTTTAATTTTTGTTTGTCTGCAAATGACTATTTCTCTGTCTTTTCTGAAGTTTATTTAGGCATGATATAAAATTCTTGGGTGGCAGTTCTTTCTTTAAGGATGTTAAAAGTGGTCCTCCAAATTCTTCCAGTGTGTAGGATTTCTTCTAAGAAGTCCAATATTTCTCTGATGAGATTTTCTTTATAGGTGTTTAGACACATCTTTCTTGATGGTCCTAGGATTTTTTCTTTCATGTTGACATTAATGAGATTCTCCTTGCAATGGATCTTCCAGAAGCTCTCTGAGCCTCATGAATCTGAATGTCTGAATTTCTCCTAAGATTAGGGAACTTTTCCTGAAATATTTCCCAAACTAGGGTTTCCCATAATTTTTAGTTTTTCTCCTGCTCCCTCTAGGATGCCAGTAAGTTGTAGTTTTGGATGCTTTACAGAATCCCATAATTTTCAAAAGCATTGTTCATTTTAAAAATATTTTCCTCTTTATTTTTGTCTGACTGGATTCATTCAGAAGACTTGTCTTCCAGGCCTGAAATTCTTCCACTTGGTCTAGCTTTTTATTGAAGTTTCATCTGTATTTTGTGACTCCTTCAATGATTATTTTTTATAATTTCTGGAAGTTCTGTTTGGTTTTTAAAATAATATCTCTTTTTTCATATCCTGAATTGTTTTTCTGATTTATTTGTGTTGGTTTTTGACTTTCTTTTGCACCTCATTGAGCTTTTTAAAATAAATACTTTGCATTGTTTATTTTGTATTCAAAGATTTTATTTTTGTTAGTATGATCTTTTGGAGGTGTTGTAACACTCTGTCTTTTCATACTTTTAGCATTGTTTCTCTGTTTCCTTCTCATTTTGATAAGCTATTTCTCCTTCTTATTTTTTTTGAAATACCTTCTGTTTAAATGGAAAACTCCCCCTCTTAAATCATTTTACATTTCCACTGAGAATACTCTCTGGTGGCACTTGCAGCTGCACCATTTACCCTGAGATAACACACAAAGTTTGGTATAAAAATTCTTTTGCCATCTTTTAAACATTACAGTGCTGAACTCTCACATCCTGTTCAAGGACAATCTTGAGCATATGATTAGTCATGTAAACTTCAGAGTTGATGGAAAGAATGCGGGAAAAGCATCACAAGCAAGGACAGCAACATCTTCAAGGTCCTCCATGCTCTGATGATGTCATACCTCTTGCCTGTCTGCATGACATTTCCCCAGGAACATATCACCAACATCAGGGAAACAGAATTGACTGGTAGCTGCATCAGACGCTGCTCACACAATGACAAAGATGGCAAGAAGATTCAGAAATAAATGCAACATTTTTGTGTGGAATGTGATGTTACACTTTGTGTTGTTCCATGTTTTGAAATTTACCAAACAAACAAACAAAAAAAACGATTAAATACTGATCATTACATACATTTTTTTTTTTACATTAGAGACAAGTTCTGTTTAGAAACAACTCCAAGGAAAATTTTTATATTTTATTTTCACATTCAAAATCAGTCACATTTGCTTCAACCTCAAAGAGAATGTTTATGTAAAATTAAATAAATACTGGCAGTGAGCTGCACTTTTTTTTTTTATCTAATGGGAAATATTTAAGAAGGTGTGTATTATGTATTCTGTTTAAGGTCCTTTGGCTTTGGTTCTGGGTGCTTTCAATGGCAAAGTTCCTTGGTTATAAAAAGCCTTTTTACAATGGCTTTCCTAAGTGGGGGAAACAGTGGTGGCTCAAGCTCCTATTCCAGTGAACAGGTACACCCAAATCTTGGTGATATGTGTAGGCATGGAGCAGAGAGTGTGCCTCTGCACCAAGATCTCTGCATTGGAAAAGAGGGGAATCTCAGGCTGCTAATCTAGCTGAGTGGGTGCTCCAAATGCCTGGAAATATGCCCAGGAATGGCGTGGAAGGCACACCACCATGCCAAGATCTTAGTAAGGAAAGGGTAGCTTGGCTCATGCTCCCAATACAAACAAGCAGGAGTGTGGGTTGCCTTTCTCCTGTTTCTTAAAACTGGTGGGGCACTCTCTTATGACTGAACAAGGGAGCAGGATGGGGCATCCAGAAATGACACAAGAAGCCCTATTCCAGGTCACAAAGCTATCCCAGAGTGCAAGTTGTGATGCCCAGGAGAAATCTTAATTTCAGCAACTCTCCTCCCACTCTCGTCCTGGGATGGGAGGAAGCCCAATTCCAGTGCTTACTGCTGGGATGCACACCACACTCACTACTCAATTCTGACTGTGGGAGCCCTTTCCTTGCTCCAGAGCAAGTGCTTCAGTCTCTGGCCTGAATCTAAAATGCCTGTAGTGACTGCCACTGTCAGGTCACCAAACAATGACTGACTTTGCATGAGTGCAGATTAGAAATGGCATTGTCTTTTCAGTCCAGGGTCTGGGAAAACACCTGCAGATTTTCCTGGTGTTTTTTCCTATCATCATCTTGCAGCCTCTCTCCAAGTTAGTTCCAGGGTTTGAGAGAAAGAGGGTGATCTTCCTTGGACTAGGTTGCCTGGATCTCTAGTGGAAAGGAGAGTCCAGAGAGGGAGAATCTCTGTCCCTCTCACAAACTGGGGGCTTCACCCATTTTGATAAGCTGGACACCATCATGGGGCCTGCATTCCCATCTCCTTTACCTGGGATCTGAAGTGTGTTTCACTATTTCAGAGAATTCCCACATTTTTTTCTTGGATTAAAGCTCACAGAATTGATCTTTATATGCTATTTTGCTATTTCCAAGTGGCTGAGGCATGTTAAAGCCTCTAATCTGCCATCTGGAAAATAACCACACATTTTTTAAAAAAGAAAAAAAATTGATAGTTTTATTTATTTGTGAATTTATATCAATGGAATCATCCAATAGTATTTATTCACTGTCAAGTATTTTCATTTAATATGTTCTGATATTGGATCAAGTTGTTGCTGACAGCAGTAGTTGTTATATTTTTCTTAATGTTTCACTTTATGAGCATTTTACAGTTGTTTTATAATATTGCTTCAAACATTTGCGTTGCTTCCAGTGTGGGGCCATTTTGAATAGTGCTATTATGTACATTCCCATACATGTCTTTTTGCTATCCCAAGGTATTGTTCCATTTCTGTTTGGTACATACCTACAACTGGAATTGCTAGATATGTATATATTTACTTTAAGTAAATTCTGCCAAAGGATTATCCAAATGGTTGAACCAATTTACTAATTTTTCTATGAGACTGTGATTGCTTCACTTTCTTGTCAACAGACAACATAATCTGTCCGTTTTTCATTTGAACCATTCTGATGAATTATATAATAATATCTAATTGAAGTTTTAATTTGTATCTCCATAAATCTTAGTCATGAGGAGCAATTCAAGTTTGCATTGTCAACATTGATTCTTCATTTGTGAAGGAAGTATATATAAGCCCACAGTTGGCTTTATTTTTTTAAAAACTTCTATCACAGGTGTGTAGAAGAACTGCTTGTTCATATAAATAATTGTTTTACTTGGAACATTTTGAAAGTAAATACTGACCTGATACCAGAAACCTGAAGTATTTTAGTATGTATTTACTCAAAACAAGGTGATTCTCTTATCTAAGTATAGTAAAACCATCAGGATCAGAAAATTAATGTTAATGCATTGGAACTTTCTAATTCTTGCTCCTGTTGGTATTTTACCAAAAAGTCCCAAAGATATACTTTTTGTCCCACTCATAATTCAGTTCAGAATCCAGCATCACATGCCACAACTAGCTGTCACGTCTCTTCCATCAGCTTCAGTGTGGAGCAGTTCTTTAGTCATTATTTGACTTCGAAGACATTGCCAGTCTTTGAGAGTACAAGCTGAATATTTATAAAATGTTCCTCAGTTTAGGCCTGTAGGTTGTTTTCTAATTACTAAATTCAGCAGATGCATCTTTGCCAGGATTATCACAGATGATACTTTTTTTCTCATATTTAGGTGACAGATAATTTCAATCTATTTCATTACAATGATGTCATTTGATTACTAGGTTCAGATCATGTGTGGCTGTCTTCTCCATTATAATTACATTCTTCTCAACTGTTTAGATGTATTCTGTGGGTAGATTCTTTGAAATTCTGTAATTATTGTGGACTAAAAATAAATTCTAAGCCCCCTTGGACAAGGTTACCACAGAAAAACCTTAAAACTGTGTTCCCGGCCACAAGTGAATGGGAGATCAGACACGCCTCTTTAGACCCTCTCCCTTTTGTGGTATATACAAAACAACTCCTCAGCATTAGTGTTAAAATAGAGATCATAAGACTGATGGGTCAACTCTTTGTGGCCATAAGATACCAACTTATAAACAGGATCTAGGGTCATGGCAGGCAAGAGTTAGTTCATGCACCCCTACACTTAAAGAATAAACTGGCACAAGGTTTTTCTTTTTCTGTAGCAGCTGTGCTAGCACTGGCCTCAAGATCAGCAATACTAAAACAATTTGCAGCCCCTCTACTATCAGATGCGGACCTTTGCCTGCTGTTCCACAAGACATGGCTACAGCTTTCACTGGACGAGAGACTGACTTCAGTAACTTCATCCTGGGAAGAGGACCACTGAACCTGTGCTTGTTGTAACTGTTTACAGAAGCTCTGTGCTTGAGTGCCCTCTCCTTGCTCAATTTTTTTTGGCCTATGGGGTTAAAGATGAGTGGGTCAATGAAGTAGGAACGGAGATTGAGTGTCTGAATTCATCCCTGTTTTGGTATTGTTGTGAACACAAAATAAAAATCTGAATTCTTTTTCACTTTATGTTTTGACTTAGAATCAAGTATGAATATATACTTTCATATTGCTAATCATATATTCTGAGTTTTATTCTTCTCTCTCCAAACAAGAAGAAAATCCTTGGAAAGTCTCAACAGATTACATCATTTTTCTAATTTCCATTTCTTGTTTTATACATAAATGCAATGGTAATTTGATTGTATGGCCCTGAAGTAATTATCCTCACATTGTCTCCACAAATACACAACTGAACTCAATATGTCCCTTAAGGTTGTTTCTTCCCTTGGAGAGATTTTCTCTCTTATAAAGCCAAACCTTCAGTAACTCTAGGTGTCAAACATCCGTAGACCTTATTTACCATCTTCTTTGTCACTCTCTCTGCTTATCATTATGAGGACAAGCCTGGACTCCTGGAATTTTCTTTTCTTCAATTTCTTTCTTACATTATGCACAAAGGAAGGAAAGTCTGAGAACTGACTAATAACAATTAATAACACTTTTTATTTATCACATTCACAAAAGAAATGGATCTAAATTATCAATAATTAATCACTTTTCTGTGTTTTACAGGGATAACATATTAAAACATCAGCACAGAAAAGTATTAGCATATATGGCAGTCAATACAAGTGTTAGAATATGAATAATTACAGATATATTTGTGCAATGACCTGAACAACTCTCCTTAATGGAGGTTGAATGCTCATGGGGATATTGAGGGAATCAGAAGATGTGATGAGAGGTTAGAGAAGACATAATAGTGGGAATGTCCTTGATAAAAAAGAGTAACAGATGACAGCAGATGTACAACCAGATGACCTAGCATCTTCAGACAGGAATGAAGCAGATCTGGTACGGGGGCGGCAAAGAAACAACCGATTTGTTAGCTGAAGTAGTACGGAGGTTCTTTATATCACCAACAGATTTCAGATTAAAATTCTGTAAAATTGTGGTTAGGAATAAAAATATCTCCATGCGGGCGAGTCCCTCTCCTGCACAAATCCGTTTCCCTGAAGATAACAAAGAGAGAAAGTAGTTACTCCTTGTATTTAACTGTGACCGTCACAAACAGTCTGTGACGTGCACAAACAGAATATGCAGTAAATAATTGATGAAAGACTGGGTAGGTGAATGAACACATGGATGAATAGATGGATGAAATGATGGATGGAATAATGGATGGTGGGACAAACAAATGTACAAAAATGGATACACTTGCTATCTGTCTAACATCTAATCTCAATAGGCATCCTTCATTCAATAAATGTTTAACAAATACTCATAACAATCACTTCATTAGTTATTTCCACATTAAAACAGCTCTTTCGCCATTTTGAGTTTCCTTCGATCATTATAGAAATACAAGCATGTTTCTGTTTCCTGTGTCAAGCCTGATATTCCATGATCTTTCCTTCCACTTTTCACATAATCTGTTCTCAGCTCTAGCCATACACACTCTTTATCAACGTTGAACACACCATGAAGTTTCAAGTTTCATATCCTGTTGTTCCATTTGGCTAAGATACACCTTTATTAGGCTACATTCAGGACATAGGTCCAATTTTATTTCATCTTCACACTATTTATAATCCCCTCAAGTAACAAAATCATACCCTCTCTGGTTTTCCTCAACATCATACTCATGCTTTCATTAAAGCATGGATCACCTGAAATCATAATTCTGTTTTTATTTATCTATTGTGCTAAAATGTGAATTCTTGGGTGGGCATGGTGGCTCACACCTGTAATCCCAGCACTTTGAGAGGCCGAGGTGGTGGGTAGATCACCTGAGGTCATTAGTTTGAGACCAGCCTGGCCAATATGGTGAAACCCTGTCTCTACTAAAAATGCAAAAATAATTAGCTGAATGTGGTGTGGTGGGTGGGCACCTGTAGTCCCAGCTACTTGAGAGGCTTTGACAGAAAAATTGTTTGAACCCAGGAGGCAGAGGTTGCAGTGAGCTGAGATCATGCCACTGTACTCCAGCCTGGGCAAGAGAGCGAGATTCCATCTCAAAAAAGAAAAGAAACAGTAAATTCTTGAATGAAGGTCTCTGTCCTTGTCGTCTTGGTATCTACAGTGCCAAATATAGAGCAGACATAAAAGGTCAAAGAATAAAAGGAGATTCCATGGCTAGCGACTCAGCACACAAAATGCAGGTGTGAAAATCAAGTATACAGGATACATGATCATGATTGGAGGAAGACAGGGTGATCTGGAATCACCATAAAGTAACCTCCTACCTTGCCAATGTTTCCTGAACCCCATGATTATTTAGCAAATGTTCTGACATCCTTGACCTAAAGTAAATGTTCTGCTCTGTCATTCATTATCTCCTTCAAAATGCCCAGCCTTGCCTTAGATTTTACCACCTCCCTTGAAGGAGATCAAACATTCTCTGAGTTACTTACCCCATTTTATGCCTCACTGTGTTATATGAGAGAGCAAGAAGCATGCAGGTTCCCCCTCTATGCCCTACCAAGGGGCTGTGCTTTTCTCTCTCAAAGTCCTGGTCTGACTAAATTACAATGACCTGTTTACTCTTCTTCCCTAACTCAGGAGTGAGCCTCTTAAGAACTCATTCTGTTCTCATTGAAACTTGTGCCCTTAGGGCTCAGCCCAGCAGGTGAGGAACACCACGTAGAAAACATCAGTGCAGTTGTGGACTTAGATACATTTCTCATGGCAGGTAAGGAAAGATCAGATGCAGTTTGCCTTCTTGGAGGAGCTCTTGGGTACCTTAGTGATGTATCTAATGGCAGAGTTCAACCAACCTAGACGTTAGTTTTCTCAGTTAGGAACAATGGAATTAACTCCTCAAAGCCCCACTATCTGGCCCAATAAAGAGGGTGTATTGTGAGGGTGGAGCACATGGGTATTGGGAGTGGTGCTCTTGATCATGAACAAATAATAATTCTACCAGCCCCAGAGGAGGTGCCATGTAAACTGATTCCCAAGAGTTATCTCTTTCCCTTAAATACAGATGGAGATAAGTTTCTATTACCTGCCGAGAAAGGCATGAAGTAGTCACTTTTCTTAAAGTTGCCATTTTTATCCAGAAAGTGGCCAGGGTCAAAGATATTTGGATTGGGAAATTCTTTGTCACTGTGCAGCACAGAAGTCAGTGATGTCATTATGATTGTGCCCTGGAAGTAACAAAACAGATAATCTGATTTATAAAGAAGTCTGGAAGTGAGAAGAAGTAGTGGACATCACATAGCCCCATATCACTGATCTTTAGATGAGGAAACTCAGGTCCAGCCAAAACGCAGTAATTTACATGGATGAGTTTAAGGCCAGTGATGGAATCTTGCTGAAGAGCTTTCCAATCACATTTGAAGTCTTACATCTTGGGTACTTCTGTGTAACCTTCTGAATGTGTTCTCCTGATCAAGTTTGGATGCCCTTGTCTGTCCCCACTTGCCACTCTATTTCATCTCTTCAAATTTCACACATCTTGTATTTAGATTATGTAGATTATGATTTAAAATGGAAGTCTCTGTTGATATCTGAAATGTCCAGAGTATCTGTTCATGAAACTTTTGTAAATAAACATCTAATCTATCTAAACATGATGTCTTCTGAGATGATAACCACAAGTGCAATAACAAGTAAAAACTATGGAGTGTTTATTATTGCCATCTATAGATTAATGTTAGTTTAAAACACTGAAAAGATGATGAAATTAGAAAAATTATCACTTTGTTACCATTCAAGTCAGGATCATCAGATCAGGCAAGGATCATCAATTAAAGCTAGAACCAATGGATATGTGATTCTGGAAGCAGGAGTTACACATAGTCTAAATGTACCCCCATAGGTTTTTACTAGTTGCATATAAAAAGCAGATCAGGCCAGGCACAGTGGCTCACTCCTGTAATCCCAGCACTTTGGGAGGCTGAGGCAGGAGGATCATGAGGTCAAGAGAGCGAGACCATCCTGGCCAACATGGTGAAACCCTGTCTCTACTAAAAATACAAAAATTAGCTGGGCGTGGTGGTGCACGCCTGTAGTCCCAGTTACTCAGGAGACTGAGGCAGGAGAATTGCTTGAACCTGAGAGGTGGAGGTTGCAGTGAGCTGAGATCACGCCACTGCACTCCAGACTGGTGACAGAGTGAGACTCTGTCTCAATTAAAAAAAAAAAAAAAAAAAAGCAGAACCTCTGCAATGGTGAGATCTGGAGGACACCACCATATTTTTGTGAGAAACTTGGCATGAACCGTAATGGCACATGTGACATTTTATGCTCCCCCCTCATCAATGTGATTCAGTGGGATATTTAAAGCACCTATGTAGTTTTCTTGCCAAAATTGTAGCTGAAATCTGCCTCTAGAAAGCAGTCACACAAAACCAGTCTGAGGAACATTTTAAATGACTGCTGGTCTCAAAAAGTTGGACTGATTGAAAAGAAACAAACAAGGAAAGGAACTTTCCTTGATTACAGGAGGTGAAAAGGTCAACACAAATAAATTATATGCTTGTTCCTTACCTGGATAGTAAACTGCAGAAGGAAAAAACCATAAAAATATTCTCAAAAAACTGAAAAAATTTAAATTAGACTGTATTATTATTTGAACAATAACTAATGAGTATGAATACTCTATTATTGTGTATAAGAAAAATCTTTGTTTTGGGGCATACATACTGCAGTATTGAGGTGTAGATAGACCCCAGCACTGAGAAAGAAAAGCCTCTCCTGGTTGTGTGCTTTGGTAAAAACAGTGTGGATGGAAGTCCTAACTCATGTAGAAAATCAGTGATAATTAGGGCAAACCTCATTGCATCTTTATAAGTTATCAATTCTGTCTTCTCTAGAGGATGACATTAGCAATTCAAACCTTATCAACCTCATTGTTTTCCTTCATGAAAATATAACTTCTATTATTTTTAATTGCATAATAATAAGTGGAATTGTGTGTCTTATAGCACAGCAATTAAAACATCTGGATGAATACAGAAACCATGTGATAGAAGGTACTGTAAAGCTGCAAAGACTAAAATTGATCTCCAGATTACAAAGGCAAAAATTGGTCCCAGTGATGGAAGAACCTCCGAGAGGTAAGCCCATACCTACAGTCAATATTTGACTGTGTTCACATCATGTTCAATTCTGATTCAGGACAGGAGGTGTTGCCATTATTACTGCCTATGAGAGAGGAATGAATCCATTCTCTGAAATTCTGCATTTTTTCATATATTATATCTGGTACTAAGCCATAGGTTTTTAGGCATTTCAAGAATACAACCAAGTGGTCACAAGCAGAAAAGTGGAAGAAAGGGAAAGCAATAAAAACAGACCCAATTAGGAACATTTCTCACCTAGTTTTATGCAGCCAGCATTATCTTGTTATCATAACTCTGACAAGAAACTTTTGAAGAAGAAAAGTTGCAGACCAAAATATGAATATAAATACAGAAGTCCTAAACAATAAGTAACGAGTAAATCCAGCTTTTTCTGTATACTTATATAATTTAGTGAAGGATGCAAGGGCAGTATATGCAATCAGACAGGTGCAGAGAATCAATTTGATAAAATTGCACACATATTCATGACAAAAATTTATATAAAAATAAGAGGGAAAATTTTCCTAATCTGATAAAGAACATCTACTAACATCTTAAAGATTTCTGATAAAGAGTATCTACTAAAATATTTAAAGTGTCATTCTTACTAGTGAAATATTAATATTCTTATACACTACCCTCCAGCAGATCAGAAATGAAATAAAAGGATGCCCTCTATCACCAGTTCTGTTCAGTGCTATCCTGGAAAGCCTAGCCAGTGCAATAATGCAATAAAGATAAATTAAGGACAAAATAATTAGAAAATAAGAAGTAAAATACATATTAACCTAGATAGCAAGATAATGTACATAGAAATTCCAAGCATATCCACAGGTAAATTATTAGCAATGATCAGTAAATTTAGGAAAGTTGCTAGATATAAGGTCATAAGAATAGCAAAATTAGATACAATAACATATATCAGTTACAAAGAAATAAATACTTATAACAACAATAAAATATTAATTATCTAGGAAAAACATAACGGTAGAGTTGTAAGCCACTGTACTGAAACAAACATTACTGAGAAAACAGAAGAAAGCTCAGTAAGTTGTGAGCATAATCACATTCATGAATTTAAAGATTCAATGCATGAACATTCTAAGCCTTTCCAGACTGAACTATACAATGAATGTCACTTTGGTAAAAATCTCAGAAGAGTGTTTTGGGAAATTGGCACACTGATCATTTTCAACAATTATTTGAAAATGTAAACACTTAAGAGTGGCCTATTAAGGAGATCTATTATAGAACTTTATAAATCTTTAAAGCCCCAAACAAAACAGCAGAAAGTCCATCAAGCTGCCACATATATGAGTACTGGACTTCTCTCATCTTGTGTTTTTAGAGGATTGGAATCAAACTGGCACTTTGGAAATTTCAGAAGCACAGAAATATAGTGTAAGAGAAACAAGTTTACCTTGGGGATGAGGTAATTTCTGAACTTAATGTCAGTGGTCACTGCATGGGGCACACTGGTGGGGACAAGGTCAATGTATCTCTGGATCTCGTGTACTACAGCATCTGTATAAGGCATGCGGCTCCTATCCTGCATGCAGGGGCTCCTGTGTCTGCCAATTACATGATCAATCTCTTCCTGGACTTTAGCTGACAAGACACAAGGAAGAACTGATGGAAATGGAGATACGTAGAACATTTATCATAGCAATTCATGGTCACATTAAACATCACAAAAAAACCCAACAACATTACAAACATGAGTTATATGTCCAGAAGTACAACCAGCTGTATAAAGAGAATTGCCATAAAATAGATACATATCATTCTCCTACAAACTAGTAATTACAGTACACAAGTACATTTCTATAAATTAACACACATGACAACTAATACAAATGTAAGTAATTATTTTAAAAATAAACAGAACACAGTAAGTCAAGAAATTACAGTGCTTGTAAACAGAAAAACAAGAATCAAATAGTATATGTATTATCAAAATAATACATGGGGTATACTGTTAAATTGTAATGGTTTTTAAATATATTTGTGTTTGTGTTTTTTGTGCATTCATGTGTGTGTGGGGGGAGGTGTAATTAGCAATGGTACTCTCTTCACTCTTCCAGCTCCCAATTGTGGCCACTTTGAACATGCTGGCAGCTTCTTCTGAAATGTGTATTCATATTTCTAAATAACCACTATCTCTTTATATTTTTTACTTAATTTTTAGACAATATTTAATGATTTTCTGGTATGGGAGATGAGAATTTTAATCTCCATCTCTATTCCACATATAGACACACACCCACAAAGTGTTATGTATACACACACACACACACACACACACACACTCAATTCTCCCACATTCACCCAATATATTCTTATCAGAATATATTTAGACCGCAATTCCAGGTTATATCACTATTCATGGTTTACATCATTCTGACACACACACACACACACACACACACACACACACACCTATTTATACACACACACATATTCTTCCTTGGCTCTTTAGTTAAATCACAATTTTATATTCTTCAAGTTAGATTATTTGCACATGCTCAGGTACATGTTTGCAACTCCCAGTAATAATTTCCCAATTATATGGAAATCTCAGACTATCAATCACATCTCTTTGCTTCTTGACATCTCCTCTACATGTGTCATCCACCTGGTCTTTTCTGAAGTGGTTGTTTTCCAGGACTGGTGCCCAGCAGTCTCTCTGATACTCTCATTCTCTTACATAAAGTCTCCTGATTCCTGGCACCTGTGATTTCTACTGACTTTGTTTCAGACATGAGATGGAGCACAACCTCTAGTATTGGAGAAAGTTAGTATAGAGCGTGAAATTTGTGGCAAGCATGCAGGTCTATTTTTTTTTTCTATTAATATACAAGATACTATGCTTGAGAATTCTGAAGCTGTCTGAATGCTGATATTTTATACATGACCTAATACATGTCTCTGAAAGATTTTTCCTTTACTTCTGGTGCTCCGAAATTCTATGACCCTGTGTCCTGTGGTGCATGTTTTAATTTCATTTACTCTGCTGAACACTTGTAACTTACTATTAACATGGCAAAATATGGGGGCCTTTTCTCTAGACTTGTTTCTTCTCTGGAGAATATCTAGCTGACTGCTGAATGTCAGGAAGCAACATGGAGAAAAATGCTGAGTCTTTGAATCTGAGGAGTAGATCATTCCCAAACCGTTTTTTTCTGGCTTCACACCTCACACTTTTCTGGCCCTGTAAATTATTCCCAAGTACAGGGCTTCTTAGCCTCAGTTTCTCTGGAGAGTGTGCCTCAGTTTTCCAGTGGGAAAAAATTGGGTACCTGATAAAAGGAGTTATGGAGAAAACCTGGGAGAGCCTCCCTTTTCAGCCTCATTCCCTACCTTCTTTAGCCCTTGATGCCTCCAAATACTCAACCTTATGAGAATCATAGTGACACATATTAGCTTTTCCTCTTGATAAATCTTCCTCTGCTGACACTTAGGTTACAACTTCATCCTCTATGCTGTGTTAATTGTCAATTCTCCGTCATCTCTCTGCATTTTAGAAATTTGCCAAAGAATTGTTGGCTGTTTTCTTTTTCTTTTTTTATTTTATTTTATTTTGTTTTATTATTTATTTATTTATTTTTATTGCATTTTAGGTTTGGGGGTACACGTTAAGAACATGCAAGATTGTTGCATAGGTACACTCATGGCAGTGTGATTTGCTGCCTTCCTCCCCATCACCTATATCTGGCATTTCTCCCCATGCTATCTCTCCCCAATTCCCCACCCCCCGCTGTCCCTCCCTTTTTTCCCCCCTACAGACCCCAGTGTGTGATGCTCCACTCCCTGTGTCCATGTGTTCTCATTGTTCAACACCCGCCTATGAGTAAGAATATGCGGTGTTTGATTTTCTGTTCTTGTGTCAGTTTGCTGAGAATGATGGTTTCCAGGTTCATCCATGTCCCTACAAAGGACGCGAGCTCATCGTTTTTGATGGCTGCATAATATTCCATGGTGTATATGTGCCACATTTTCCCTGTCCAGTCTATCATCGATGGGCATTTGGGTTGGTTCCAGGTCTTTGCTATTGTAAACTGTGCTGCAATGAACATTCGTGTGCATGTGTCCTTACAGTAGAATGATTTATAGTCCTTTGGATATATACCCAGTAATGGGATTGTTGGGTCAAATGGAATTTCTATTTCTAAGTCCTTGAGGAATCGCCACACTGTCTTCCACAATGGTTGAACTAATTTACACTTCCACCAACAGTGTAAAAGTGTTTCTATTTCTCCACATTCTCTCCAGCATCTGTTGTCTCCGGATTTTTTAATGATCGCCATTCTAACTGGCGTGAGATGGTATCTCAATGTAGTTTTGATTTGCATTTCTCTAATGACCAGTGATGATGAGCATTTTTTCATATGTTTGTTGGCTTCATGTATGTCTTCTTTTGTAAAGTGTCTGTTCATATCCTT
>PVKV010022072.1:0-36115 GCA_004027835.1 Alouatta palliata | reverse complement strand
ACACACATATATATATACACACACATATATATGTACACACATATATATATATACACACACATATATATATGTACACACATATATATATACACACACATATATATGTACACACATATATATATATACACACATATATATATGTACACAGATATATATATATACACACACATATATATGTACACACATATATATATATACACACACACATACAGATACACACATATATACATATACATACATATATATATATACACATACATATGTGTGTGTGTGTGTGTGTGTGTGTGTGTGTGTGTGTATATATATGGAGGCGGGGAGGGGCACCATTCAGCTCAAAACAGTGTTGTTCTAATCCCAGGAATCATCTGACGCCTTTGTCTTATGTTTCCTTTTTTCCCCCTCTTTTTTGAGACAGAGAGAAATTCTGTTGCCCATGCAGTGGCACAGTCTTGGCTCACTGTAGCGTAAGCCTCCCAAGTTCAAGTGATTCTCGTGCCTCAGCCTCCTGAGTAGTTAGGACTACAGGTGCGCCACCACAACCGGCTGATTTTTGTATTTTTAGTAGAGACGGGGTTTCACAATGTTGGCCAGGCTGGTCTCCATCTCCTGGCCTCAAGTGATTTCCCCCGACTCAGCCTCCCAAAGTGCTGGTATCACAGACGAGAGCCACCACGCCTGGCCACCTTTAGCTTCTTTTTCTGAGGTTCAGAGTCATCCTAAGCTTCCTAGTCTGGGCAGGTTCATGGGAAAAGGGAAGTCCCCAGGGGCCTGCTCCATTACTATTTTAAGAAAATAACACAAACAGACCCAAGGCTGGGGCTGGCGTGATGGCATATTAGACAGCGTACAAAGACTGCTGATTTATTCAGTTCTCTTATCTGATAGCCATTAAGGGGAGAAAGAACAGATGGGGAACATTCATTATCACTGTTTATTATTATCTTCATGGAATGTTTCACAGCCCAAACTGTGGCAACTCCATAATCCTTCTGAGGCATTGATTTGGAACATGCTTTATTTTAACCAAGGCAGCCTAATGGTGAGAGAACATTCTGCATTTTTTCCCATTTAGTTGTTGCCCACAGCGATGCCATCTATGTTACCCCAGATCCCAGCCATCTCATGACTTTTGCAGGCCCTCGGCATTTTTGCCTTCCTGGGCCCCTTCCTTGGTTAAAAAAAAAAAATTATATTTTACTACTCTGTGTAATGACCAATATAATCCAGGCTGGGCTCATTATTACACATTCATTCATTATTTTCATACTCATGCTTTTCTTCGTTTTTAAAATTTTTAGAGGTGGGGGTCTCGCTTTGTTGCCCAGGCTGGAGTGTAATGATGCGATCATGGTTCACTACAGCCTGGCCCTCCTCAACTCAAGGCATCCTCCCGCCTCAGCCTTCCAAGTAGCTGGGACTACAGGCCTGTGCTACCATACCTGGCTAACTTTATATTTTTTGTAGAGATCATGGGGGCCATCTCACTATGTCAGTCAGGCTGGTCTCAAACTCCTGGACTCAAGTAATCCTCCCGCTTTGGCCTCCCAAAATGGTGCTGGGATTACAGGCGTGAGCCACCACTCCCAGCCCTTTAGCCCTTTCTTCTGGTTTTAAAATAAATTGCAATGAAAACACTTTTATGGACCTGCAAAAGTATTATGATGCTTAACCTGTGTGCCTTGGCCCTGCACTAAGTCATCCTAGATGTGCACATCCTTGTCCTATGCCTAGCTCTGTTCTGGAATGATCCAGAATGCTATCCCCAGATCCCTTTCTAAGAAGTCTGGAGTCGAATGGCCTGGATGCAAATACCAGTTTCATTCTCACTAGCTAGTGACCTGCATTTAATCCCACAGACCTCAGTTTCCTCATTAGTGGCATGCTGGTAATAATACCATCTTCTTTATTGGTTTCTTGTGAGGATTACCAGAGAGAATGTCTGTAGACACTTTGCACCGGATCTCACATATGCTCAATGCTCCATACATGATAGCTGCATGTATTTCTTGTGATCACTATTCCTAGGTCATGAAGGTCATAACCTCACAGAAGGTGCCCTGAAGGAAATCCAGTTATTTAGTGACTTGCTCCCCTTCCCCGTTACCTGGCACATCTGCAGAAGGAGCTTTGATGAGGGAGTGCAGGCAGGTCACATGTAGTTATTGCCATTATTAAAAAAAAAAAAACTCGGCTGGGCGTGGTGGCTCACACCTATAATCTCAACACTTTGAAAGGCCGAAGTTCGAGACCAGGCTGGCCAACATGGTGAAACCCTGCCTCTACTAAAAATACAAAAATTAGCCGGCATGGTGGTGGACACCTGTAATCCCAGCTACTTGGGAGGCTGAGGAAGGAAAATTGCTTGAACCCAGGAGGTGGAGGTTGCAGTGAGCTGAGCCCACACCATTGCCCTCCAGCCTGGGGGACAAGAGCAAAACTCTATCTCAGAAAACAAAACAAAACAAAACAAAAAAGCCTCATACACAAAGAAGTAGGGAAGGACTTCCAGAACTGCATTTTATTTGGAAGAGGTGTTGTAAGGAAGAGAGCTAAAGCAGTTAAATGGAAGGCTGTGTGTTTCATAGGATTGTTGGTGCCACTGTTGGGTTCTGGGTTTGGGTGTGGACGCCATGGTGTCCTGCTTATGGTCAGACCCTCCACTGCAGCAGATTCATGCAGGGTGATTCGGAACCACTAAAATGTAAAGAAAAAGACTCTTCATGTTTTCCCAGCTCAGTTTTCAGAGCGGTGAGTAGGTGTTTTCTAGTAGTGCCAATGTTTATTTGTTTTGAAGTCTTTTCTGCTCTGTTGTGGGTCTGAAACTTCACCGATCTTCAGAGGCAACTTTGTAAAATGAAGTGGGGTTTTCATGTCTCATACTCTTGGATTTGTTGCATCACTTCAAAATATTTTCCACCATGGTGCCTGCTCAAAGATCTCTGTAAAGCGTGGTGGTTATTGTCTCTCTGGCACAATTGCCCTTCTGTTTCCTTCTGAAGTTTGTAAAGTTATTCAGGCTCCACTGTATAAGGAGCAGGGTCAATTTTACTAGCAGGAGGCTGAAATGAAACAGCAGCTGCTGTGAATGCCGTGTAGAGTAAAACCTGGCATCACACACCCACTGCCCTGCCTAGTTCAAATGCATTCAACACACAGAAAACCCCCAGTAAAGAAAATTTCAATGCTGCAAGAGAAGACTCGAGAAAATTACCGTAGAATCAGGTATGTCTGCAGGTGACAGATACCCTAAAATAACAGTGCCTTATGTAAGATAGAAGTTGATTTTTCTCTGAGGACAAAGCAGCACGGAGGGTAAGCAGTGCAGAGCCAGGAACGCCAGTGGTGGCTGCGGCTGGCTCATTCCAACTCGAGAGAATCGGTTATTTGCATCCCCTCTCAGTCCTATGTTCAATGATGTCACACAGGTAACTTGAAATTGGCCATGGTGTGGCTGGGTACAGTGGCTCATGTTTATAATTCCAGCACTTTGGGAGGCCAAGGCAGGAGGATTGCTTGAGTCCAGGAGTTCAAGACCAGCCTGGGAAATATAGTGAGACTTCATCTCTTAAAAAAAAGAAAAAAAGAAAAAAAGAAATTGGCCATGGTGGAGGATTTACATCAAAGACATTGGCAAATGCTGCAAATCAGGGCTTTGCCCTCCAGAGAGCTGGTTGTTTACCACTTATCAGCATACCACTGGGTCTAGCTCTCTAATGGGGCTTAGGGACCCCAAGCTCTTTCTGTTTTAATGCCCAACTATCCTAATATGTGACTGTCATTCTTACTGTCATTTCAAAGTTTAGAGTTGATTCAAGAGTTCCAGCCATTAAATGACACATTCCAGATGGCAAGAAGGAATAGAAATATAAGGAGACAAATACTGAACACCAGCAGTATTTTCAGATCTCTTGGAAGCTGCTCTACGGCATTTCTTTGGCAAATACTTAGCTACATGGCTTTGCTTAGCTACAAGCGAGGCTGGGAAATGCTGTCTTTATTAGGGGATCCACATGTCAAGCTAAAAGCTAGGGGTCTATGGTAGACAAATTCCCCAGTGATCTTTACTTTGTATAATCTCCTTCTCTCGAGAATGAGGCAGGCAGAACTTGTGACTATGACAAAATATCACTCCTGCAATTATGTTATATATCAAATCAGTTGATCTTAAGATACAGAGATTATCTAGGTAGGCTTGACCTTAAAAAAAGCCCCTTAAATCCAGATCTAGAATCAGAGATGAAGTCAGAGGTTAGGAGCATGAGAATGATTGGATGTGTCATTCCTAGCTTGAAGGTGGAGGGATCATGTGGCAAGGAGTGTGGGTACCTCTAGGAGCTGAGAATGACCCCACTGACAGCCAGCAAGGAAATGAGGGTCTCAATTCCACAACCACAGGGAACTGAATCTTTGACAATGACAAAAAACTAAATGTGAAAGTGGATTTTTCTCTAAAGTCTGTAGACAAGAACTCAGGCTGGCCAACATCTTGATTTTAGCCTTGAGATGCTCCAAGCAGAGAACTCAGTCACGCCATGCCAGACTTCTGACCTACAGAACTGTGAATTAACTAATGGGCATTGTATTAAAGTGCTAGGTTTGTGGTAAATTGTTATACCGCAAATGAAAACAGATATAGGATCTATTACTAAGGAAAAAGGAAAAAGAGCTATTGTAGTATACAATACTTGCAGTCATTTCACAGTTTAGTTGATGCAAGTATTGCATTGAAGTATACTCATCAATGCAGTAAAACTCCCAAACATGTTAAATTGGAGGGAAACAATTTGGTGGGCCTGACCTCCATGCAGGCATCTGTGGCCATGCTCAATTCTTGGAACTTCTTTTTTTTTGAGACAGAGTCTTGCTCTGTCACCCAGCCTGACGTGTAGTAGCTCGATCTCGGCTCACTGCAACCTCTGCCTCTCAGGTTCAAGTGATTCCTGCCTCAGCCTCCTGAGTTGCTGGGATTACAGGTGCATGCCAACACCCATGGCTAATTTTTGTATTTTTAGTAGCGATGGGGTCTCACCATGTTGGCCAGGCTGATCTCAAACTCCTGGCCTCAAGTGATCTGCCCGCCTCAGCCTCCCAAACTGCTGGGATTACAAGTGTGAGCCACCATGCCTGGCCTCTGGGCTACATTCTTATCTAGAGGCTCGACTGGAGAAGAACCTACTTCTAAGGTCAGTCAGGTTGCTGGCAGAATTTATTTCCTTATGGTTGTAGGACTTGAAAATCCTGGCTTCCTGTTGCCTTAGCTGTGAGAGGCCATCCTTGGCCCCTTGCCACTTGGGGATCCCAACATAGCTATGGAGAGAGTCTCTAGGGTGATTCTTAGCCAGACAGAATCTTATACAATGTAATGTAATCAGAAGTGACGTCCCATCACTTTTGTCATTTCTGTTGGTTAGAAGCAAGTCACAGGTCCCACTCACACTCAGTGGAAAGAAATTGGTATAAATACCATCACTGGGGGTTACCTAGAGTCTGTCTGCCATACAGGCTGTAATTATATGTGTATATATATAATCATTTTTAATTGACACATAATTATATTAATATGTATTTGTGGGATACAGAGTGATATTTCAGTGCATGTATACAATGTGTAATGATCAAATCAGGGTAATTAGCATATTCATCCCCTTAAGCATTTATCATTTTTTTGTGTTGGAGATATTGAAAATCTTTTCTTTCAGTTATTCGAAAACATACAAGTTATTGTTAACTATAGTCATCCTTTAGTGCAGTAAAATATCAGAACTTATTCCTCCTATCTAGCTGTAATTTTCTATCCTCTAACCAATCTCTCCTTATTCTCCTTTCCCTCTTACCCTTCCAGCCTGTGGTAACCACAATTCTACTCTTTGTTTCTGTGGGATCAACTTTTTAAGCTTCCATATAGGAGTGAGAATATGTGGTATCTTTCTGTGCCTGGCTTGTTTCACTTGACACGATGTCCTCCAGGCTCATCCATGTAGAGAAGGAAGACAGAATCTTCTTTTTTATGGCTAAATAGTATTCCATTGTGTATGTATACTGTGTTTTTTTAATACAGTTGTCTGCTGATGGACACTCACAAATCTCAATTATTTTTCTCATGTTCATGATTAATCTCAGCCAATTATGAGACTTCATTTTCTGTTTCCTCCATCCCCCTTGTGAGGAGTGGTCATATGACCTAGGTGTAGGAATAATAACTAAACAGAAGTATCCTGGGAGGTTTCTAGGAAATGTTTTGGACTCTCCTGATAAAAGGAAAGAAACACGGTTCGTAATGCTTTTTCTTCTTTTTAAAGCTTTGAATGTGTAAGTTGTAACTGAAACTACAACAGCACGTGATCATGAGAAGTCAAAAGAATCACAGAGAAAACAGTGTTAGGACTGGTGAGCTGCTGAATGACCACTCATAATCCTTACAGCTGGATTTCCTGTTGTATGACAATAATTACTTTTTCTGTGCTTAAGCCATTATAACATGGTTTGCATTATTTGCAGTCAAAAGCATTCCTAATGAATAAAGTTGGCCGTGATTTTTCTGCCCCCAGCCTTGGGTAATTTATTTCTGACAATAGTAAACAATTTTGAGGAGGTCTACTGAGTTTGGGATCTCTATTCTCCGACTGATCATTTTTTGCATGTGACCTTGCCCTGGCCATAGCTGATTGAACCAGGGTGCACTCTTCACCAAAGCTGAGCCAATCAGATTCTCTTTTGCATCTAAGCTGAGAGACACAAGAACAGGCTCTTAGGAGCTGAGTCACATTAATTCCAGAGCTTTGAAGTAAAGACTTGTAAACTTGTGTAGCTGAGGTCCTAGAGCTAAGTTTCAGCCTTTCCTAGGGCCTGGGTGTTCAGTTTTTCATTAGATTGCATCAAAGTCATCTATGTATTCATAATCAGTTTTTTCCTTGTTTAATCAAGGTAGATTCTGTTATAAGGAGTATCAACTAGGAAAAGTGGCATTTGCAGAGCCCTTTATGATCTGACCTTTGTCTTCCTTCAGCAAGAAATTCTGCACTCATCCTCAATTACAGCAGTATTTTCTCAGCAAAGTCTTCCTTGATCCCAACAGGACAAGAAAGCTGGAGTTCCCTCCCTACACCTACACATCACCCACTACTGTCTGCCTTAGTAAGCATAGGAAGACACTGTGTATTTTCCATTTTTGTCTTTCCAGAACCTAGCACAAAGTCTGGCACCTCGTAGGCACTCGGTAAATGCTTTTTGAATGAATAAAGACAGAGATGGGAGTTTCTGACTGAAGTAATAGTATAAACATAACCACAGAGAATGAAAGTACCTGGGATTCTATGTTCCTGAAGGGCAGGGACCATGTCTTATTTAGCCTAGCCCAATATTTAGCACATGGCAGGCATATTAGGGTGTTCTGTTCTTGTATTGCTATAAATAAATCTCTGAGGCCAGGTAATTTATAAAAAAAGATGTTGTTGTTTTTTCCTTCTTTTTGGAGACAGGGCTGTTGCTCAGGCTGAAGTGCAGTGGCACCATCTTGGCTCACTGCAACCTCTGCTTGGGCTCAAGTGATCCTCCTATCTCAGCCTCCCGAGCTGGGACCATAGGTGTGAGCCACCATGCTTGGCTAATTTTTTTTTAAATATTTTTTTTTAGGGGTGAGGTTTTGCCATGTTTCCCAGGATGGTCTTGAACTCCTGAGCTCAAGTAATCTGCTTCCCTTGGCCTCCCAAATTGCTGGGATTACAGGCCACCATACCTGGCCAAGAAAAGAGGTTTTATTGGCTCATGGTTCTACAGGTTATACAGGAAGCGTAGTGGCATCTGCTTCTAGGGAGGCCTCTGGAAGCTTTCCGTCATGGTGGAAGGTGAAGTGGGAGCTTGCACATCACATGGCAAAAGCAGGAACATAAAGGTGGGGGAGGTGCCACACACTTTTAAACAATCAGATCTGGTGAGGACTTACTCACTATTGTAAGGACAGCATCAGGGGAGTGATGCTAAATCATTTAGGAGAGATCCACGTCCGTGATCCAATCACCTGCCATCAGGTCCCACCCTCCAATATTTCGGATTAGATTTCAACATGAGATTTGGGTGGGGCAGATATCCAAACTACATTAGTAGGTATCTGATAAAAGTCTTTTGAACTGCTCTGCACTGTGCATTGCTGAGAGAATGGCAAGGGTCTTGCTGGGGCTGAGGCATAAGCGTCATGTGTGTATGTGTGAGTGTGGAGGAGGTGGTGGTGGGTGGAGAGTTTCATGGAGATGAGATGAAAAAGGCAGACTAGGGCCCTACTGTTGAGGCTTTGCACACTAGGCTAGGGTTCTTGACATGTGTTTTATAATCGACAAATATTTTATTTACAGATGTCATGGGGCCAGAGTGGGCAGCTTCTAAATATTTCAGGAAATAAAAAAACAACTGACTGAAGTAAGGAGGCAGGGGTAGACTTAGAAAGGAGCCCTGGCTCTCACGAACATATCGTTAAATTTTTAAGTATTTTATGAGCCAAATGTTAAACCTTTGGTAGCTTGAAATTGGCCATATTTACACCACAGAAATTGGCAAACACTGCAAATGAAAGCTTTAAAGAAATTCATTTTATGGGAAATGGTTTGACCAGTACACCACTGAGAAAGATTTCAGAGAGACATTTGGATGAAACCGATAGGCCCTGATGATTGGTTGGGGTGGGTCTGGGGGTGAAAAGTTTATAAAGATGGTACTGAAGTTTCTTATCTGAGATTTTAACTCTGAGTGACTTGCAGGATGAAGACGTCACTCAGTGGGAACATCAGGAGACTAGGTTTTCGGAAAAAGAGGATGTATGTGATTTGCTACATGAATTTGGGGGTATCACGTGACATGCATGTGGCTTGTTCAAAAAAAGACACTGAAGCCTGTGTTTGATGCTCAGACCAGTCAGACCTGGAGTGTAGACTTGAAATCAGTTGTCTAGCGGTGGTAGTTAAAGCTTTACAAGTAGAAACATTTCCCGAAGATAAGGATCAGAGTGAGAGAATAGACAACAGAGAACACTGGGGATGCCTGAGTTTAAGGGGCATGCTGTGGAAGAGGCTATGGGAGGAGACTGAGGATTCAAGAAGCATCTCTTCGCAAAACAGAAGCACATTCTCATTTTCAAAATCTGATTCTGGTGTTTCTTATAGACATTTGCTTGGTCTTCTTCTCCTGTTTTGGCTTCTAGGTTTCAAGGAGATTGTCTATATCAATAGTCTCAACCCTGTCATATGTGATACTTCCTTTTCATTATGTGTTGTAATATTTTCCTTACTACTTTGAGATTCAATTTAGAAATAACGAAAAATCAGTGTTGCCCTGACGGTAAGAGAAAGAAGAAACAAAAGAAAAATAACTACAATCAAATAATGTTTGTCAAATGTAATTGGGCACAACTATCCTAAAAAGAGTCATTAAAGTAGTGACATGCCAGTACCTAGACACCAATTTTATGAATGTGACACTTACAAATGCAGACTGGTAAAGTTTTTTTGTACCAGTGACCAAATACCCATAGGGGCCTTGACATTGGTGATTCGGATTTTCATCATTAAACAACTCTTGACAAAATTCTGAGTGCAAAAAGTACCAACTTCTTTTGATTTACATTGTAGTTGTATTCCTGGAAAATTCACTGTATAGTCAAACTATACAAAAAATACTCAATGCCTACATTTACATGTACTTAGGTTTTAGGTAAGAAAATTGTTAACAGATTTTTTTAAACCTATGAATGTCTTTATTGCATGGGATGCTGGACAATTCATTGCATGTTCACTGCAGATTATCTAACATCTAGATCCCTGTGCACTACATGCTTGAAATGTTAACCAAACACCTTGCCAATTTTCTTTCTTCTTTCTTTCTTCTTTCTTTTCTCTTTCTTTCTTTTCTTTCTCTTTCTTTCTTTCTTCTTTCTTTCTTTCTTTCTTTCTTTCTTTCTTTCTTTCTTTCTTTCTTTCTTTCTTTCTTTTTTTTTTTGAGCTGGAGTCTTGTTCTGTTGCCCAGGCTGGAGTGCAATGGCACCATCTTGGCTCACTGCAACCTCCGCCTCCCAGGTTCAAGCAATTCTTCCACCTCAGCCTCCCGAGTAGCTAGGATTATAGGCAGCCACCATCATACCTGGCTAATTTTTTGTATTTTTGTAGAGATGAGGTTTCACCATGTTGGCCAGGCTGGTCTTGAACTCTTGACCTCAGGTGATCTGCCTGCCTCGGCCCCCCAAAGTGCTGGGATTACAGGCATGAAATACTGTGTCTAGCCCACCTTGCTGGTTTTCTAAATGCCCCCTGAGGGCAGTACTATCTGCATTGAGAACATCTGGTCCTACTCAGTGCTCAGTGGTGTTTGAGGTAAAAAGGCCTGTGGAACTGAGATCAGAGGGCACAGCCACGGTGTACAGATATCTCTTGTTTCTGGAGAACTTGGGGCAGATGGATCTGCAAGTCAGTCTGGCCAAGAGGAATCATAAAAAGGCAAACGGTCATAACTTGGAAGGTTTTTATTCCTTTAAAAGTTAAAGAGTCTTTGGTAGAGACCTGGAGGACTGGATTTAGAAAACAATCTTTTTTTTTTTTTCTTGGTAGACACATGATGTCACCATGTTGCCCAGGCTGGTCTCGAACTCCTGGGCCCAAGAGATCCTCGTGCCTTGACCTCCCAAGGTGTTGGGATTACAGGCACGAGCCTCCATGCCTGGCTAGAAAATAGTCTTTAAACATGTTATAGTAATAATAACAATCCAAACTGATTGCCTAAAATCTATCCCCCTCCACACATGGAGCTGAGAAGAAAGCCAAGTCATTTACTGCACGTGTCTCTCACCCTCTGAATTTTGTCTCCTTCCTTTAACAAGATTAGAGAAGAGCAAAAATCTTTCCCTTTCTCTTTCCCTTCTTCCCTCTTCCCCTTCCCCTTCCCCTTCCACTTCCCCTTCCTTCCTTCCTTCCCTTTTTTCCCCACCTTCCCTTTGTCTTGCTCTGTCACCCAAGCTGGAATGTAGTGTGGTACAATTCTGGCTCACTGCAGCCTTGAACTCCCAGGCTCAATCGATTTTCCCACTTCATCCTCTTGAGTATCTGGGACTATAGGTGCATACTACTATGCCTTGCTAATTTTTATTTGTTTTTTAGAGATGGGGGTAGGGGGTTGTCTTGCTGTGTTGCCCAGACTGGTTTTGAACTCCTGGCCTTAAATGATCCTCCCACCTCAGCCTTCCAAAGTGTTGAGATTATAGACATGAGCCACCATGCTTGGCCATGATTAACTTTCTTACATTTGCTTTTAAATGTTAAGACAGAGCATCAAACAAGAATTCCAGGAAAGCACGATCTGGAATAGGTATTCAAGAACTCCAAATTACTACCCACAGTGTAGAGGAGAGGCTGCGAAATTCCCATGAACTTCACTCCTCTCTCACCGTCTTATTGCCAGTGAATTCTCTCCTCTCCTAAAGTTCAAAACTGCCAACCCCAACTTGGCAGCCATTCGGGAGACAGGGCAACAGGAGCCAGGACGGCAGCAGCTGTAACCTCTTGCAAATCACCTCCTTCTCTGAGTCTAAATTTCACAAACACATAGTTCAACAGTTGCTAAAAACACTCACTGATTCTTGACATCCAAAGAAGGCATTTCAGGACTCCTCAATTTTAATTAATGATCTCAAATATTAAAGCACTTTGCTGAGTTTGCTGAAGCATTCTACAGTTGTAGAAGAAAGTATCGAGTGCAAGGGGAAGACCCTCACAGAAAAACATGCTATTCTGGATACATGACCATTTATAAATATGTCCTCCTTCATTTAGATATTGCCAGGTTCCAGACTATGGCAATTCTTATGTTCAGGGTCACATTCCAGCCCATGCTGCGGTCTGGAGGGAAGTGGGTGGATGAGCAGAAAGAACACTTAGGGGCTGTAGGCAGGTGAAAGATGGTTTTATTCAGCAGCACCTCTCATCAACAGCTTTCTCCCATCGTCTGCCCTATCTCGGCTGCTTAGTTGAGCTCCCACATACAGCTGTGCGGCCGGCTCTTCCTTGCCTTCAGGGTCATCAGCTTAACTCTTTCTCTCTGTGGGCACAAGTGAGCCAAGCTGTGTCCTGGCTCCCCTCTGTCCATCTGCAAAGATGAACAGCTTTGGTACTCTCTCTTTCTCTGGTGCCAGCATGCCTGCACAGTGTCAACAGAGCAATTATACCTTTTAAAGACAATAGTGGCTTAGGGCCAAGGAATGACTTTCCTATGTTATGGCTACATGGCTTTCATAACGAGTGGAGTTATATGCCTGTGCTCTAAACTCGCTGAGTCACTCAGGATGTTTGCTTCGGCTTATTCTTGACCAAAGTACAGCCATGTTCCTTACAGTTATGACTTAACCTGAAAAGGAGAGACAATTGTCTAACTTTGAGTAGGCATGTTCAAAAAGAAGTGGATTGCTGACACGAAGTATTTTGTCCATAGGATCAAATATTTAAGGAAAATACTTCTTGTTTTCTGATATTGGTGCTAGGTTTTCCTTTGCACCAAGACAAGGATATTTACCCCTAAGATCAAAAAAGAATGGCCCTACCTTTTTTACTTACTACTCATCATGGGGAAGTATAATTCTTTTGTGTACTATGAACATTTAATTAGTGGCCCCTTTTGGAATGCTCAATTGGCACTCCTCTGTTACTTATCAACTTTTTCTGGCCTTGCCATGGCAGTCACTCCTAATGCCTAATTACTTAATGATGTGATCATCTTCCCAATCAGATATATTGGAAAGGGCAGCACCTCTCAGAAGGTAATGTACATGCAGTTCACCTGGGCCTCTTGCCACCTGCAAATTTTGATTCAGGACGCCAGGGTAGAGCCCATGGTTCCTCTTTTCTAACAAGCTCCTAGTTAATGCAGATGCTGCTGGTCAGAGAGCCATGCTCTTGTGTAATAAGGTATAGCGGAGGAATGACAGGCAGCATCAAGAAGAAAGATTACCTTTCAGAGAGCTACAGACCACCTGGGAAATAATATACCAGGAAGAGGTGAGAAGACATGTGTATATATGAGATATATTTATTCATATTAATGTATATGTGTAAACATACGAACTATCTCTGCTTAAAAATGGTATTCTTCAATAGATGTTTTGCAAAAACATTTTAAAAGGAGGTATGGCCAGGCCATACCTGCGGCTCACGCCTATAATCCTAGCACTTTGGGAGGCCGAGGTGAGTGTAAGAATTAAAGAAAGAGGAGAGAAACATGAAGGTGGCTTGCCAGTTAACAAGGACAGGTTTATTTTTGAAAACAAACCTGAGAGGGATTTCTGGCTGAGTTAGGTCAGAGCCATACTCTCTTACAGAATAAGAGTTTTTAAGGATTCAGAACGGGCGAGTATATCAGAGGCTTGGACTGCTTCTGTGTCTCTTTGTGTTGTTTACCTGGGAGGGAGAGTTGCGTATCTGCGCGTACATCTTCCTGCAGCTGCAGGCATACCCCTCCAAGTCAGCTTTTAGCCTCCCTATCTTGGTGCACCTAAAGGGAAAGGAATGTGCTTCTTAAGGCCTACTGTTTTATTGGGGACCATGGTATGGAAGTTTAGCAGTTACCCATGAGTTGTTCCCCCCACCTCCCTTTGTGCCCAAGCTGTCTTATCCGTGTTTGACTGTCTGCTCTTTCTGGCTGCTTGTAGTTAGAAGAGAAGTGATTTCCTTGAAATGCATGAAGCTAGAAAGGGAACTGGAACTTAAAGTGGCAGTGTTTGTCAGAGATGATGGTGCTTCTGCTTTGCCAGTGGGCAGATCACCTGAGGTCAGGAGTTCAAGACCAGCCTGGCCAACATGGTGAAACCCCATCTCTACTAAAAATACAAAAACTAGCCGGGTGTGGTGGTAGATACCTGTAATCCCAGCTACTTGGGAGGCTGAGGCAGGAAAATCACCTGAACCTGGGAGACGGAGGTTGCAGTGAGCCGAGATCATGCCTCTGCACTCCAGCCTGGGTGGCAGAGCAACACTTTGTCTCAAAAAAAAAAGAGGGAGGTATGAAACTATGTAGGGATGTTTTATAGATAATCTTAAATATTTGGTGTGATGTTGCTTAAAATGAGTTAATATATATAAAATGCCTAGAACTATGATGGGTTTAAGTAAAATGTATTACTTATGTTTATTATTGTTATTATTATAGTTTTATGCTGGTTCTAGAATTGAAAGGTCGAGGAATTAGAATGGAAAGGAGTTCCTTGGAGAAAGAAATTGTTCATAATTGGAAAAGGACAGTCGTGGAGATAGTCACCAAGAAGTGGAACAAATCAAGAGCCACCAATTTCTTCCTTAAAGAAGTCTTTCACCACACAGGAGCCATACCAGATGGAGGAAAACTGTAAGTATGGTGTTTCCAGAAGTGCGTGGGTTATAGAATAGCTGCAGTGTGAGAGGCTGTCATTGCTTCTCGCCTCAGTCACATTTGCAGCCTGAGACTCTCCTGACCACTGGAAAAACAAATCAAAACAAAAGGAACACAGGAAAAAAAAGTTAAAATTCCCTCTTAAAAATAGAAAAAGCAAAACCAGCCTTAGGTTTAGCAATAATCAGCAGTAACTGAATTTTAGGGAGAAAGGCAGTGAATTATAGCAATATGAAAAAGCACTCTTTGTCCAAAATCAGATTTGTTAATTCTCATTTTTTTAAAGAAGGGGATTATTTTTACAAAACAGCGTAATTGAGATTGTGTATTACAAACTAAATTTTTATACAATTTTATTGTTCTCTAATGCTGTTTAAGTTGTGAAGTCCTGTTTTTCAGTGGAGTTTATAGTCTTGGATGAAAACTGGTAGAACTGACTTTATAAACGTAAATGTTTATCAGTTGCTGGGGAAAGCTTACTAGTATTCTGCAAAATCATTAATACATAAAGCACTACCATCCACCTAGTGGTAAAAATCCAAATTGCAAGCATTGCGTCTAGGTTGAGAGGCTCCAAACCACATTTGAGGAGTTAGCCAGATTCCAGCCTACCTGACCACAAGGGCCACGAGTGGTGATCTGCAGCTCTCATTTCTTTGGGGGTTCAGTGGACCCAGAGACACATGGGCTGCTCACGCACTGCTTTTGAGGCTGGAGTTAATGCATCTGTGAAAAAGCTCACTCTTCACTCTCTTCTTAATTCATTAATAATGTTAGACCTATCTGTATGTGGGAGAAAAATAACCAATACTCTAATTATTATAACTGCATTCAAAGTTGGGTAGTAGATACCTTCTCAAGTTGGTGAATGCAATGGAAGAAATGAAATAAGTATTTAAAAGCTCTGTTACTACTAATTGAGCTTATCTAAATTGAAGTGACAAAGATCCTAGTAAAAATGATGACTAGGAGGTGGCTCAGAGAATGTTTTACACTGTTTAAATTCTTACTTACTGCTTCCCCTTGGGAGTCAGTGTAATATAAAGGAAAAGCACTGGCAATGCACAGACTTGGTTGTGGGACGTTGGGAATCCCTCTGAGTCTCAGTTTACCTTTAAAATGGGACAATAACTTGGAACACATACTATCATGAGATTAAATAATATATGAAAAGTAGTTAATACCATGTGATCACAGAGCCTGGTTTATGGAGTAGAGGCAAAGGTCATAAGTTTTTCCTTAGTTTCTGTATATTTGTGAGATGTTCGGCACCTCCAGGAACACAGTATCCTCCAACACCAACTGGGCTTATGAGCTCAGCATTGAGTCAGAGGAAAGGAGGTCTCTTTCTGATTCATGGTTCCACTTCCTGAGGTTCCTTAGTCATCTGAATTGGTCCAGACGAGGCTGCCCCTACTGAGAAATGTTCGTGTTCTGTTTTGAGTCAGGTTACATTATTTACTGATAGTCTTGCCTGGATGTAAATGGTGTTTGTGTATTGGTACACGATGTGGCCAAGGTAACACATATGTTCTTCTGAAGTTGGCTTTTATTTTTTTGGAGGAAGTTATGAATAGCCGCAGAAAACTGGAAACTGTCTTTCAGCTTGGTGGAACAGCGGAAGTTGGCAATAGGTGGAGTGGAAGCTGACTAACTTGCAGTGTAACCTCTGGGGAGGGTTACATAACCTCTGGGTTTGCCACCTGTACTGTGAAAGCCATGAATTGAGGGTTGCTCCCCTGCTCCTGGTGAGGGGTAACTGACAGAGTGGTTTCCAAGCACTCTAATGAAACATTAGCATTTTAACCACAGTGACTGCCACATTTATGGCTCTTGACACTATATGACTATGGTGGTAAATAATTTGAATTACATGAATTTAGCTTTATGATTTGAATGAAAAGAATACAGACTCACAAGAGTTAGAACTACTGGGCTGGTTTCTTTTTTTTTTTAAAGGTGCTCAGTGCTGTCCCTCTACTTATTAAATGATACATGCTTAAGGAAGAACATTTGATATACAGATGCTCTTCAAGTTACAACGAGGTTATGTCCCAATAAACCCATCATAAGTTGAAAATATTGTAAATCAAAGATACATATAATACACCTCACCTACTACACATCATAGCTTAGCCTGGCCTGCCTTAAATGTGCTCAGAACACATACAGTTGGGCAAAATCATTTAACATAAAGCCTATTTCATAATAAAGTGCTAAATATCTCATGTAGTTTATTAAATTCTGTACCAGAAGCAGAAGACACAGATGGCTGTTTTGTGGACAAGATGGGATGTGAAAACACAAAACACAGTATCCAAAAAGTGCTGGCAACACAGTGCCCTACCGTTTTTGACCCTGATGGTTGCATGACTGACTGCGAGCTGCAGCTCACTGCGCCTGACCAGCATCATGAGAGAGTGGTACCATATATCACGAAACCTGGAAGAGATCAAAATACAACAATTGAAATATGGTTTCTACTGAATGTATATGGCTTTCATACCATCGTAAAGATGGAAAATCCTAAGTCGAACCATCCTAAGTTAGGGACTGTCTGTACGTGGCATAATGAAAACAGTCACTCACAATTAGGTCATATGTCCTAGTGCCCCTAGGACAGTTTCAGTACAAGTAGTGCCCGCTTTTACTCTCAAGAGTGTCCCAGTTTGAGTGATAGCTTATGTAGTCACTCTGCTACCATAGTGCCCCTAGACTGCCTCACAGAGGTAACTGCCATGCACATGTGGGCCAATGGTTATAGAATCCATTTTCTAACGATAAGGTCATAACAGAGTAAGGAAGTTCCTACACTGGGGAGCCCCGTAACCCAGATTCTGGAGTTTGGCTGGGTCTGTTACTAGCTCTGTGACTTTAAGCAAATGATTTTCTTAAAAAGATGCAATTATTTCCCTGTCACATCTTGTCAAATGCATCAAAATAATATATGCTTATGGTTAAAAAAAATTCTAACAGTATAAAAAGGTATAAGCTTCTGTCCACTGCACCCCCCCCCCTTCCCCAGAGGTTATCATCTTCTGTTGGGTTGGTTATTTCACCTCTTTGCTCCTTCTTCTCTCAACTGAAAGATGGGGTTGTAATGCTCATTGGATACCCTCATCTACACTGACCTTATGTGCCCGGCACAGGTCCTGAGGTACAGTCAATGCTAAAAAAAAATGCTTATTAAATTAAGATTACTGGCATGTTCCTTAGTAGCCTGCTTCTTTTCACTTAGCAAGTATACAGAATGGTTTCTTAACCTCATTTGTAATAAACAAAAATCCCCCAGTAAATATGGAAATGTGAGTTTTCTGAGGGGCCTCTATTCAAATGTTCTTAAGCAAATATTACCAGGTTCAATAAGCATAGAAACGGAACCATCATCCCCCTGCTAGAAGCTGGGCCTTCCAGGTGGGGCTTGGGGCAGTCTGGGTGTGTGGGAGGCAGTGGGGTGGAACATTTGCACTGCTGTTTGTGGTGTACCTGTTCAGTCATAAACAGAGGGCTTTAGTTTCCATCTGGCTTTCTGCACTGGCACTGAAGTCACATTAAAAAGAAAGAGAGAGTAATGAAAAAGAAAGACATCTAAATTGCTCCTTGGGTAGGGTAAAAAAAAAAACAAAACTGGTCCAACGACCCTAAGTTCTAATGTGGTCAGAATGAGGCAGGAGATGACAGTTTCTGAAATACAAGAAGCCAAGGAGATGTATTTTGACCATGAAGAAGATTAGTTCTTGTCAGTTCTTGGTGATGAGTGCTACTCACTCTGTAGTCAAAACATCCCGCTGAAACGGAGGATTGCTGACAAGAACGTCCTCCCTTTCCTGTCGCTTTATTTAGTTCCAGTCAGTTCCAGCTTGTTTTGTCACAGTCAGAGGCGAGGGAGATGCCTCAGTTATCCTCAATATTGTGGAAACTTTGGTTCACAGAATTCACTCTTTTTAGGTTCTTCCAGTCCTCTGTCTCTGCTGTCCTGGTCTCCACCCTGACTGTCGTACTGGGCTTGAAAACCCTTTCCTAAAATTGGGGATCCAGTATTTGAGCTATGATCACTCAAAGACCCATCTCAGTTTTCAATGAATCCAGTGCCTTTTTAGGCTCTTTTAAGTGGATTAAAATCCACTCCCTGCTTTACTCCCAGGTGGGAGCATGCAAAACAATGAACTCTAGCATTTCCCCCAGTTATAGAACTGTTCTGGCACCAGTGAAGAGGAGATCACTGAAAAGACATTCTTGGCATGCTGTGAAAAGCAAAAGATTTACCTCTCTGACCACTAATGGGTTATAGTTCTGTGTTCCTTTCTTCAGGGATGACACCTTGACTCCTGAAAGCATTTTCTGTATTTTGATGTCCTTTACATATATAGGGTGATATGCGGCAAACAAGTCTTAATTATCATACCCGGGTCTGTTATTAAAATTTATCTTAAGATAATAAATATATGTACTTTTAACCACATAGACATTTGTTGTTTTTAACCATATTAATGCAACACTTTAAACATTTTCTGTATTAGTTATCTGTATTTGTTATCTATTGCTATGTAACAAATTGCCTCAAAACATATCAGTTTAATAAACAGATATTTATTATTCATATACTTTCTGAGGGTCAGGAATCTAGAAGCAACTTCACTGGGTAATTTTGGCTCTGTCGCTTGTGTGGGTTCAGTCAAGATGTTGGCTGGGGCTGCAGTTGTCTGAAAACTTGGCTGGGCTGGAGAGTTCACCTCTGAGCTCATTCACACGGCTATTAACTGGGGGTTTCAGTTCTCCACGCTGCAGGCCTTTTCACAGGGCTTCTCATGACATGGCAGTTGGCTTCCTCCAGAATGAGTGACCCCAAGAGTGAGGACAAGACAGAAGCCACAGTGATAGAACACCACTTCCACCGTATCTTATTGGTCACACAGACCAATTCTGGTACAAGGTAGTAAAAGACTGTCTGAGGGTGTAAATCATAGGTGCCACCTTGGAGGTTGGTGATCACAGTCCATCTTTCAGGTTCTTATGATTCACATCCCTTCCATACGCAAAATACTCAATTCCTCATAAGTTCCCCAAAAGTCTCATCCCATTAGAGCATAAACTGGAAGTCTAGAATTTTGTCATATATTCAGGCCTGGGTACAGATGAGGCTTGTCAGGTGTAGTTCCTTTTGGACAGTTCCTTGAGTATTATTTCTCTCTATCCATGCACCTGTGGGCTGCAGAGACAACTTATCTGTCCCCCACACTCAGTATACAGGCTTAGCTAGGCATAGCATAACCACTATTGATATTCCTGCCCAAAGATGTGCAGAGTGGAGGCACACAATGACCTCTATTCTAGCAGGTCTGAAATCCAGTTGGGCAAACTCGGAGGTCCCTTGATAGGGTCTGACTAGGAGTTATTCTGTTCACTCCTGGCTCTGCCTTCTGGACTCTTGGCTCTCTCTGAGTCATCCTTTTTTTCCATGAAAACAGCACGTGTTTGTGGCTGACTAGTTTTCTCAACCTGTTTCTTATTTATATACATTTTTAAGTTCAACAGCCTTCTTTTGTATTGTCCTTTTCTCTGTGCCTCTCAGTCAAAAGCTGGGGTGTTTCTGCTGATATCGTTTTTGTTTGTTTGTTTGTTTGTTTGTTTTTTCTTTTTTTGAGACAGGGTCTTGCTCTATCATCCAGCAGGCTGGAGTGCAGTGGTGTGATCATGGCTCACTGCAGCCTTGACCTCTGGATTTAAGAGATCTTCACACTTCAGCCTCTTCAGTAGTTGGGACTACAGACACATGCCACCATGCCTGGCTAGTTGTGTGTGTTGTGGTTTTTTTATTTTGTATTTTTGGTAGACGGGTTTTTGCCATGTTGCCCAGGCTGGTCTCGAACTTCTGGGCTCAAGTGATCCACCTGCCTTGGCCTCCCAAATTGCTGGAATTGTAGGCATGAGCCACCACACCTGGCCTGATATCATTCTTTTAAAAATTTTGTAAGTCTGTGACTCCTACTGGAGTTTACTCCATTAGATAAAAAGGCATAGATCTCTTCAAGAGAACTTTTTTTTTTTTTTTTTAAACTATAAACTTCTTTAGAGGGACAATGTCCTCCTAAACTCCTTGAAGTCCTATTGTTTAAATGAATAAGTCTCTCACTCAAACCCTTAAAATCATTAGAGGGTCTTTAGTGTGAAGCGTAATGTCTTCCTTGCAGCATCCTGGTTTGATTTTTGCTTGCAAGCCCTTTCTAAAATTTGTCAGCATTTGTCATCAGAAAGGGCTGAGAACTTTCAAAGCCATTGTGTTCAGTGGTTTTAGTGGTTTTCAGGCTTGTTCAGTTTAACAGTCTTTTATATATCAGTCTGTTTGTTTTGAGACAGAGTCTCACTCTGTTGCCTAGGCTGGAGTGCAATGGCACAATCTCTGCTCACTGCAACCTCTGCCTCCTGGGTTCAAGTAATTCTCCTGCCTCAGCCTCCTGAGTAGCTGAGATTACAGGTGCCTGCTGCCATGCCTTGCTAATTTGTGTATTTTTAGTAGAGACGAGGTTTTGCCATGTTGGCCAGGCTGGTCTCGAACTCCTGACCTCAAGTGATCTGCCTCCTTAGCCTCCCAAAATGCCAGGATTATAGGTGTGAGTCACTGTGCCCAGCCTTATATATCAATCTTATCTCTTACAAGCAGTAAGAAGAAACCAGGTGGCACTTTACCACTCTGCCTGGAATTGTCCTCAGCCAGATCACCCAGTTCACTGGGTACACTTTCTGCTCTCCACGTAACTGCAGGTGACAGTGTTGCTAAACTTTCTGCTACTCCATAATCGGGATCCCCTTTCTTCTAGTTTCCAACAAGATTTTTCTCAATTTCCTTTAAATCCTCTCCAACAGCTACAGTGCAGAATTATATAAGAAGTGTGTTCAAATGCATTTAATATTTCACTGATACTCTTAAAATCCTTATAGCTTGTCTAGTTTCCACTCGATGCTCAGTTCTAAAGCCACTCTCACATTTTAGTTTTCTGTTATGGTATGCCATTTACGAGGATCAAAATCTTTACAATTCCTCCAGATAAACATGTTTATTATCAATTTATTTCCAATTCAAGATAGGGAAATGGAGGTGCAGAAGGCTTGTGACTCAGGGTCACACGGCCACTACGTGGAAGAATGATGACTCAAATCTATGAATGCCAGACTCAAAGGGCCTCTTCTTTTCACGATACCTCATGCTGTCTCTGGAGGGGTAAAGGCAAATGGAATCTATTAACAGTTTGGAATCGCTGAAGTCTTGGCAGGAACATTCAATCATGCAATTCTAGATGGTACCATTTATGTTGTATTCCATTGTGTTGTATTGTGTGGTACAGAGCTACTGAGTCTTTAGATGCTCCCATTTTTTAAATACAGAAATTGAGTTAGAGTCAGGATTTAAATGAGTTCCAGCTGGCTCCAAAATACTTTATCTTCCAAGTGCTCAGGCACACACGTCTTATTCATTGACATTTGGATGGATGTAAACAGGATTATGTTTACTGAGGAGGGAGAGAATGGGGCCAACCCTATGACCTTAAATTCTCGGTACTCCAGGTTCCTCGTGTATAAAGGCAAAAAGGCAGGTTTCTCATAGGGAAACCTGTTGTCATGATTGAATGAGGCAATGCATGTAAAGTTTAGCAGTGCCTGGCCTCTGATAAGCTTCCTATAAATGTCCTCACGTAGTCAGTGTGGAGGAGATTGGCATTCTAGTTCTAGCCCTGGCTGATTGCCTGAATTATTCAAGACCCTGCTTCAGATTTGCATCAAAACAAAGACGAAGTTTATCCATCCTGGATGTCACTAACATCTGATGAGAAAAAATGAAACAAGTCCCATGACAAGCATTGAGTTCCTCAGCAGAAAGTTGTTCCAGAAGTCTGGCCCTTCTATATCACCATCTCAGGGTATGAAAGAGCCTCATTCTGAGTCTGTAATGCTCCTTTGGCTCCAGCTGGGAGCCCACGCTTCATTAAAAACTGTGAGCTGTGCCAATCTGTCTGGGGCTTTATGGGGTACATGAAAGGGGGCCTCAGAAGAGACTATCGGCTCCACCCTGGCTCAGGCTGGTGTTTGCCCCCAGACTCATGTGGTGAGATGAGAGTACCCGCTCACCCACTTCGCTTCAGGCTGGGTTGCTCTCGAGGGCCAGGGCATTGATCTTGCCCCTAAGGCTTGGAATGTGGCTCCAGTCTTATTCCCAGGCCTCTTGAGGCCCCACAGTCGGCCTCACACTTTCACAGGTTTATTCTTGGTGGCAACGGGTCTCACAAGGTAGGAAAGTATGAATTTGGAGCTTTGTGGTCATTTTTATGTAACAATGTTTTAATACATAAGATGTTAGAGTCAAGCTTTCTATGCTTTCCAAACGGTGTCTGTATTTTGATTTTTAATGTGCTCCTGAACAAGGCTGTCTGCCAGCACAGGCCAAATCTGGTTAAGAAGGGTTCCTGTACCTGGAAGGGGTCCCTGAAGAAAGCACTTCAAGTCGTTTATCCAGCGCTGGCTGCTTTCGCTCTTGGCTTGGAGACTGTCAACTTTCCAGCAGACCTGCCGCATAGTAGAGCACATCCTCTTGGAGAGGGTGAGATAGCCAAGGAGCGAGCAGGTTGCAGGAATGAGGGCTATAAAGCAGATGTTATTAGTGGGCATCGGGTGAGGTTGGGAGGCTGAGTACAGTAGCTTTATTTCAGCCTCCAAGGTGGGCCACAAGCCTGTGGTCTAGAAGGAAAGCTGTTCCCATTTGGCCGTGCCTGGCATCCTGAGAATCCCCAGGCGAAGAAACACTTCTGCCTGGTGTGTAAATTCAGAGCTTGGGTCTGGAAGGAGTGATGTTGATGAAATGCAACATTTGGGATGCAGCCTTGAAAGCTGTCAAAAAGACACCAGTGGAGAGCTAGGAGCAGGGAGTTTAAATGTCTCACGGCCACCCAGTTTTCATTTTGCTTTGATTATTCTTAGAGTCAAAAAAAAAATTTAAAAAAGGATTTGGAAAAAAGGATGCGAAGTAATCAGAATGGCAGCGGGGTGCAAACTGGTTTGCCATCATGAAGTGTGGCTTAACTGTGTGAGTCATACATGTTGCTAGGTCTGGTGACAAGAAGCTCCTGTTTTAATTTAGGTTAGGGTGTATGCCCCACATTTGATACATGGAAGATCAGGTTACCTTCCTGCCACTTTGATTTCTTTACTCCGAAAGATAGTCTGGGTCAGTTCAGTGTCCTTCCCCCTGCCAGTCCTCTTGGTGTCTGTAGAGTCTCCCTTGGCATAGGGTGAAGGAAATGGCATAGGGTGAAACACTTACCTAGCATTTCTGTTTGGATTTCTTAGTTTTATTCTCCCAGAGAATTGACATAAAAATATTTTTTTGACTCTGATTTTGATCTGGCTTTAGATAAGACTACACCATCTCACTGGGGCGATGAGGGGGGTCTGCAGTAGCTCTCAGTACTTTCCAACCAACCCCTTGGGTTAGAGCCTTTCCTGATACTTCACCTTGCCATGGTCTCCCTCCCATCCTTCTTCCTTGAGTTCCTTAGGAAAGTCCTAGTAAAATGCTCTGCCGACTGTTTCTAGAATTGGAATCACACAATGAAAGGGAAGGAAATATGCCAAGACCACAATTAACCTTGCTGAGTTCTGTTTGAGCATTTCAAACTCAAGTTCTATGACTGTATGTGTGTATCATGAACAACAGAACGAGGATCCCTAGGGAGATTTATGCATCGTGCTGCAGAGAATATGCCATAGTTGGAGATGTTGTGATCCATGGATTTGTCTGTTGTGCAAAAATAACCTTTTCAAAAATTATATTTATAATTTTGGGGCCACCCTTCTTTACCTTATGGAAATCAGGACGAGTTCTTAAGATTCTTTTTTACCTTTAAGGCTGGTATACAGAAGTGCGTTCTGTGTAGTGGTATCAGTCATTAGGCTGCCCTGGCTATTTAATCTGGAGAGAGCTAGAAGGAAATATTTCCCACTTTTCTTACTTCCTCAAGAAGAAGTCCACTGCTGTTGGATGCCAAAACCCAAATGTATAAAACAGAAAGCACTGACATAGCCTGGAAGCTTTGGGCACATCCATGAGAAGCATTTTTAACCTCCCAGACTTGAAATGTGTAGCGCCCAACCATTAATTCACTGCTCTGCACATTCATTCACAGTGTTCTAATTTGGCTTCTCTTTCCTGTTGTGATTAGGGAAGCGGCCTCATTAACTTCACGGCTGTGTTGGTTCAAAGTAAGGAGTGAGCAGTTGACCTTCGAAATAGAAATGGAGTGGAAATTAACCTGGTTTAAATGGGGTTGAGGTTTAATGCAGAGAGAACCATTGAACTAAGAAGGAGATAAAGCTGGGCTCAGGGAAAGATCTGAAAACTGGGAGGGATGCTCTCTGGCCTCTTCACCCCACCTTTCCACACTCCTTGTCTCACACTGCATGCAGGGCTGGGCTCCTGCCCCGTGTTCTCATGCTGCCTGTCCTGCTGTCCTCTGAAACCAAGTCCACAATAAGATAACAATGACTGAAATAAGCTTTCCTTTCCAGGGAGTCCATAGGTGTAAAGAGTATTGAGGATGGAGGATGATGCTTAACTCCAAAAGCAAATGCCTAATGTTGAACCTGGATTCCTATAACATTTAATTGACATAGGTGCTTTGAAGGGCAGACTTTATAGTGACTCCTACAATCAACTGGGCAATTGTCCCCCCAGATAGTGTCACATACTCTACTTTGCGATGTGACATAAAGGTAGACAATAGGTTGACAGTTTCCCATGATTTAACCCATTAGAAATTGCAAAGCAGAGAGGTTAGAGAGACTGAGGGAGAGACTAGAAACCATCACTGCTTTTTCTTTTAAACTTTTATTTTAGGTTCAGGGGTACGTGTGAAAGTTTGTTACATGGGTAAAGATGTGCCAGAGGGGCTGGTTGTACAGATGATTTTATCATCCAGCTATTAAGCCCATAGTTATCTCTTCTGGTCCTCTCCCTCCTCCAGCCTTTCACCCTCAATAGACCCCAGTGTCTGCTGTTTTCTTATTTGCATCATTGCTTTTTAAAAAAAATTTTTTTTGAGATGGAGTATTGCTCTGTTGCCCAGGCTGGAGTGCAGTGGTTCCATCTCAACTCACAGCAACCTCTGCCTCCTGAGTTCAAGTAATTCTCCTGCCTCAGCCTCCCAAGCAGCTGAGATTACAGGTACCTGCCACTACACCCAACTACTTTTTGTATTTTTAGTAGTGATGGAGTTTCACCATGTTAGTCAGGCTGGTCTCGAACTCCTGACATCAGGTGATTCACCCGTCTTGGCCTCCCAAAGTGCTGGGATTACAGGTGTGAGCCACCACACCTGGCCTGCATCATTGCTTTTAAAAGTTAATTTCTGCTGTGTAGCTTCAATGCATACTTGATAATTTCTAGGAAGATCTCTTAGACTCTCGTAAGTGAAGGCTGTTAGTAATGTGTTGGCAAATTAGTATTAAGTAATCACTGGCAAAACCACCTCTCTACACTGCCACTGTGGTTACATAAATTGTGAATTATTGCCTTCCCTAAGTAATTATAATCAGGCAATCATCGTACATTTATTTCTGTATATTTAGTCTGTATATTCTGAAAATATCTGATTATACTGGATATTAGTATCTGTATAAACTGACATTTACAAATTAGCTTGTGAAAGTTATTGTATTAGGAATAAACATGAATTGTTCAAACATATGTACTGAAAGGCAGTATACAGAACTCTTTTGAATTTTCTTTCTACTAGGGATTGCATTATCAATTTTCAATATTCTAGTAATCTGGTATACTGTGCTATTTTTAAGTGTCAAATAATCACATATTACTTGATTATATGGTACTGTTATTTTTTATTGTAAAAAGATGAAGTCCTGGCTGGGTGCAGTGGCTCACGCCTGTAATCCCAGCACTTTGGGAGGCCGAGGCTGGTGGATATCCTGAGGTCAGGAATTTGAGACCAGCCTGACCAACATGGTGAAACCCCGTCTCTACTAAAAATACAAAAATTAGCTTGGCGTACGCCTGTAACCCCAGCTCAGGAGGCTGAGGTGGGAGAATGGCTTGAACTCAGGAGGTAGAGGTTGCAGTGAGCCAAGATTGTGCCACTTCCTTCTAGCCTGGGTGACAGAGCAAGACTCCATCAAAGAAAGAAAGAAAGAAAAAAAGAGAGAGAGAAGAGAGAGAGAGAGAAAGAAAGGAGGGAAGAAAGGAAGGAAGAAAGAAAGGAAGAAAAGAAAAGAGTCCCAGTCAGTTACAGGCATACCCCATATATTATGCTTCACTTTATTTTGTTTCACAGATATTGTGGGTTTTTTTTTTTTTTCCAAATTGAACATTTGTGGCAACGCTGAGTTGAGCAATTCTGTTGGCACCATTTTTCCAACAGCATGTGCTCATTTTGTGTCTCTGTGTCACATATTGCTAATTTTTGCAACAGTTCAGCCTTTTCCATTATTATTGTATCTGTTATGGTGATCTGTGATCAGTGATCTTTGATGTTAGTGTTATAAGTGTTTTGGGGAGTCGCCAACCACGTCCATAAAGATGGCAAACTTAATTCACAAATGTTATATTCTCTGACTGCTCCACCAGACCGGCTGTTTCCTTGTCTCTCTCCCCCTCTGCAGGCCTCCCTATTCCTTGAGATACAACAATATTTAAATTAGGACAATTAGTAGGCCTACAGGGCCTCTTAGTGTTCAAGTGAAAGAAAGAGTCACATGTCTCTCATTTTAAATCAAAAGCTAGAAATGATGAAGCTTAGTGAGAAAAGCATGCTAAAGCCAAGACAGACCAAAAGCTAAGTGTTTTGTGCCAAATGGTTAGCCAAGTTGTGACTGCAAAGGAAAATTTCTTGAAGGAAATTAAAAAGTGCTACTTCAGTGAACACATGAATGATAAGAAAGCAAAACAACCTTATTGCTGGTATGGAGAAGGTTTTAGTGGTCTGGATAGAAGACTGAACTGGTCACAACATTCCCTTAAGTCAAAACCTAATCTAGAAGAAAGCCCCAACTCCCTTTAATTCTGTGAAGGCTGAGAGAGGTGAGAAAGATGCAGAAGAAAAGTTCAGAGCTAGCAGAGGTTAGTTTATCAGTTTTAAGGAAAGAAGCCATGTCCACAACATGAAAGTGCAAAGTGAAGCAGCAAGTGCTGATGTAGAAGCTGCAGGAAGTTATCCAGAAGATCTAGCTGAGATCATTGATGAAGGTGGCTACACTAAACAAAACAGATTTTCAATGTACATGAAACATCCGTGTATTGGAAAAAGACACCATTTAGGACTTGCATAGCCAGAGAGGAGAGGCCACTACTTGGCTTCAAAGCTTCAAAGGACAGTCTGACTCTCTTGTTAGGGGCAAATGCAGCTGATGATTTTAAATTGAAGGCAGTGCTCATTCACCATTTAAAAAATCTTAGGGCCCCTTGACAGAGCTGGTTTCGAATCACCAAAAAAAAAAAAAAAAAATCTTAGGGCCCTTAAGAATGTTACTAAATCTACTCTGCTTGTTCTCTATAAAAGGACAAACAAAGCATGAATGACAGCACATGTATTTACAGCATTGTTTACTGAATATTTTAAGCCCACTGTTGAGACCTACTGCTTGGCAAAAAAGATTTCTTTCAAAATGTTGCAGCTCATTGACTGTGCGTCTGATTATCCAAGAGTTCTGATGATGTACAAGGAGATGTACAATGAGTTAATGTTGTCTTTGTACCTGCTAACACAACATCCATTCTATAATGCAGGAGCAACTTTGACTTTCAAGTCTTATTATTTAAGAAATATGTTTTGTAAGGTTATAGCTGCCATAGATAGTGATTCCTCTGATGAATCTGGGAACGTAAATGGAAAACCTTCTGGAAAAGAGTCACTATGCTAGATGCCATTAAGAACATTTTTGATTCTTGGGAGGAGGTCAAAATATCAACATTAACAGGAGTTTTGAAGAAGTTGATTCCAGCCCTCATGGATGACTTTGAGGGATTCAAGACTTCAGAGGTGGAAATAATTACAGATGTGGTGGAAATAGCAAGAGAACTAGAATTAGCAATGGAGCCTGAAGATGTGACTCAGTTGCTGCAATCTTATGAGGAAAACTTGATTATGACTTGCTGAAGGCTCAGATGATAGGATTTTTTAGCAATAAATTATTTTTAAGTTAAGATGTACTTTTTAAAAAGACATAATGCTATTGCACATTTAATGGACTACAGTATGGTGTAAACATCACTTTTATACCCCCTGGGAAACCAAAAAGTTTGTATGACTCGCTTTACTGTGATGGTCCGGAACCAAACCTACAATATTGTTGAGATATTCCTGTATACCTTAAGATGATTTTAAAAACTCTAAATTAGGCTGGGTGCGGTGGCTGATGCCTGTAATCCCAGCACTTTGGGAGGCCAAGGCAAGTGGATCACCTGAGGTCAGGAGTTCGAGACCAGCCTGACCAACATGGTGAAACCCCATCTCTCCTAAAATTCAAGAATTAGCCAGGTGTGGTGGTGTGCACCTGTAATCCCAGCTACTCAGGAGGCTGAGGCAGGAGGATTGTTTGAACCTGGGAGGTGGAGGTTGCAGAGAGCTGAGACTGAGTCTTGCTCTGTCACCCACTGCACTCCAGCCTGGGTGACAGAGCAAGACTCCATCTCAAAAAAAAAAAAAAAAAAAAAATCAAAATGAAAAGACAATCTGATGCACAGTCTACAAGTCTAGGTAGTCAAAGTGTTTTAAATCTAGTGGAATATGGACACAAAAATATTGAACTTTAAGCATGATAAGACAAAGATGAAATAAACTATGCATTCTTTGAAACAAAAATTACAGGTTGCTTTCAGTAAAAGATAGCTTTTGCAAAAAAAAAAAATGCTCAAAAAGGTCTCCGTAAAATTATTAAATAAGAGATGACATTATTTGAAGATGTAAGAACCAAAGGAAAATGTTTGGAGTTGGATCATAATTATCTTTCCGCTAGTCCACAGACTACCATAGTCACAAAAATTTTTTCCAGTGGCTGGATTATTTGTATGAAAATTTATGTATGATTTAAAGATGACACACTTTGCTTTAAAAAAAAAAAAAAAAAAGACAGCACTTGAAAAAATTAAGTAACGTTAATTCCTTATTAACATTTTAATATTCATTACATGTTTTCATTTGCATGTTAGTGATTTTTGTATTTAAACATAAATTTATTTTTATGAACATTATTTGCTAGTGCTTTATTTTGGAATGACAATATGTATTTAATGTTTACATTTATATAAATAAACTTTACTGGAAATGATTTTAGTTTATCAATGTTGTATTTTAATGAAAACATTCTTAGTTTTACTGACACTTTTAATGAAATAATTTAAATTTAAAATGCTAGTATTGGCCAGGTATGGTGGCTCACACCTGTAATCCCAGCACATTGGGAGGCTGAGGCGGGAGGATCACTTGAGCCTAGGAGTTCAAGACCAGCCTGGGCAAGATGGTACAACCTTGTCTCTACAAAAAATACAAAAATTAGCTGGGTGTGGTGGCACATGCCTGTGGTCCCAGCTACTCAGGAGGCTGAGGTTGGAGGATCGCTTGGGCCTAGGAATTCGAGGCTGCCATGAGCTATGATCATGCTACTGCACTCCAGCGTGAGTAACAGAGTGAGACTCTGTCTCAAAAAACAAACACACAAACAAAAACCAAAAAACAAACCCTAGTATTATACAAAATAAATACAAATACGGTATAGCCATTTTGTCCTCATAATCAATCAGGTTTCTACTTATCTCAGAAATATGCTAATTTTAATGTTTAAAAGGGCTTGATTTTGAGAATCATTTCATGTTTAACCCAGTACACAAATACTTTAAATTCAAAAAGTTTAAAAAGATATCTTTCAGTATAATTTGTTTAAAGAATCTTTATCATCACAATATTACAAATAAGGAAACCAAGAGCTCTGGGACACAGCTATGACTCTAATAATTTACAATTGCCGTTGCATAAAAATTCATCAGGTAATTCTGGTGAATTGAAAAAGTTAATTTAGGTTTAAAAAAATTTTTTTAGAGACAGGGACATGTTTTCATTCTGTCACCCAGGCTGGAAAGCAATGGTGCAATCAATGCTCACTGCAGCCTCCAACTCTTAGGCTCAAGCGATCCTCTCACCTCAGCCTCCTGAGTAGCTGGGACTACAGGGATGTGCCATTATGCCTGTAATTATTTTCATTTTTTGTAGATAGAGTTTTACTTTTTTGCCTAGATTGGTCTCAAACTTCTGGTCTTAAGTAATTCACCCACCTTGCCCTTCCAAAGTGCTGGGATTACAGGCACGAACCACCGTGCCTGGCCTAAATTTTTATCAAAGTATTATTTACAAGTAGATAAAAAAGTTAGATCATGTTACATGACTTATTACAGAAAACAGTAGTTGCTTGTTTTCCATTTTACTCCTGTCCCCAACCCCAGAAGCAACAATTTTGAATTCTTCGGTCTGTATCTTTTGGCATTAGCCCTGTATTTCTTTTCTTTCTTTCTTTTTTTTTTTTGAGATGGAGTCCCATTCTGTTGCCCAGGCTGGAGTGCAGAAGAGTGATCTCAGCTTACTGCAATCTGTGCCTCCCAGGTTCAGGCAATTCTCCTGCTTCAGCCTCCTGAGTAGCTGTGACTACAGGTGCGTGTCACCGTGCCCAGCTAATTTTTTTTTTTTTGTATTTTTAGTAGAGACAGGTTTTCACCGTGTTAGCCGGGATGGTCTCCATCTCCTGACCTCATGATCCACCTGCCTCGGCCTCCCAAAGTGCCGGGATTACTGGTGTGAGCCACTGCACCTGGTCTTTTTTTTTTTTTTTTCTGATGGAGTTTTATTCTGGTTGCCCAGGCTGGAGTGCAATGGTGCGATCTGGGTTCACTGCCATCTCCACTTCTCAGGTTCAAGCCATTCTCCTGCCTCAGCCTCCAGAGTAGCTAGGATTACAGGTGCCTGCCATCATGCCCAGCTAATTTTTGTATTTTTAGTACAGATGGGGTTTCACCACGTTAGCCAGGCTGGTCTCAATATTCTGACCTCAGGTGATCCTCCCGCCTTGGCCTCCCAAAGTGCTGAGATTATAGACATGAGCCATTGCGCCTGGCCATAGTAACCCTGTATTTCAATCTTTTGGTTTATCGATTTTATATATTATATATTGACTTCCTCCTACCCAGTCCTCAGTTTCAGCTTAACTACAATATTCAGTCTTTCCATCATTATGACTACGCTAATCTTTTCCCACTAAGCCAAGGAGTAATTATTTTTCCTGTTATACAACTTTTTCCTCTTCCTGGAGGTAATATTATTATAGTGACTTCAATTCTTCATCTGTTTTTCTAGGATCATATGATGAAGTCTCCCTATACCTTTCAACAGCTTCCTACAAAGCTTATGAATACATTTGCCTACACAGTTAAAGTCCTGGACAGTTTCTTACCTCCCTTCTCCTCACTGCCACCTTCAGGGAAGGGAACAATCTGAAGGCATTATCTGTTTACTCTGCAGAACCTCACCCCCAGCCTTCGCTGTGCTTCAAGGCCGCAGCTTCTCTGGTTCTATTTCTCTGGGGAAACATTGCTAGAGAGAAAATCCTTTGTATCCTGTGGTGGGGTTGAAGACAGAGAGTTCCTGACAGTGTAGGACGGGGGTGGGCCTAGGGTCTGAGAGAGACTTTCCTTATGTAGACTTTCAGACAGGCCTATTCTTTTCAGTACCTTGGCCTCATCCCTAATAGGTACTTTGAATTCTGAGTTTTCCTGGATTCACTTCTCAAAATCATAGCTTGCCCCTACTCCCTGCATCCCACCATTTCGGCACTGGTTTTGACTTTCCTCCATCAGTTAAGCAATCCACAGTTCGATTTACTTTTAGCATTCTGATTCAGGACTATAGGTGATTTTAGTTTCATCGAAAATAGAGAGTCCTGTTTCTGTTTCCTATTTTCCTTGTTGTTTTCAGAGGACTTTTCAGAAGGAGTTAGAAATACCTTTGCTCTTCCAACTTGGAACTGGATGCCTTTTACAGACTTTTAAAGAAGGCTTTTTGTTTTCTGGCCAGCAGTAAATGGTGTGACAATCCATGTGGTCTTTGGCCCATAGGGATCTGCAAAATTCCTCTATATTCAGGAGATGCTTTGGTTGGGGCTCTTTGGTAGCAAATAAAGAAAACCAACACTGATTAACTTAAGCTCACAAAGTCCAAGGACAAGCTGAGTGTCCAGGTCTCAGAAGTGGAAGAGGCAAGGAGAACTACGAGGATCTCAGTAGCAGGAACTAACCAGCTGTTACTTCACTGAGCTGTTTTAAAAGGATTGCACCCAACAACTCTGTTCTTTTGTCACTTTACTGAAGAGTCAAATTGCATGAAGAGAAAATCTGATTGTCCAAACTAGGATCACGTGTCCATTGCTTAAACCTTCTTAGCCAAAATAAAGGGGAAGTGATGTTGGCAGGCAAAACAAAACAAACAAATAAATAGATGTCCACGCAGGTGATAATTTTACAGGGTTGGAGAGGTTAATGGAAGCTGGGTTTGCTTTTTTGAGATCTTTCAGGCAAAATTCTCCTTGGGACGTGCCAGTGCTACTGGCAAGCCAACTTTTATTATAATATGCCTGGCTGGTACAGGCTGTACACACTTGGAGAAGCAGGATGCACTTGCCACCATAAACTCATCTGAATTCTCTGAAGTAGGACTGTCTTGAAATGGTTTCCATAGGATATTTTGGACTAGGATTCTTTGGAGCAGAATTAAGAACTCTTTCTAGGAAGAAAGTGCTTTTATTTTTTAAAACACAAGTTTGAACAGTATCTTTCTAGGAAGAGTCCCTGAGATAACCGTGCTGTTTTCAGTGGGGAAAAAGTTAGTTCTTCACTTCAGATTCCTGTAAGGACTCAGGGTCCTGTCTCTCACACTGCAGCGTAGTCAGCATAGTGGTTTATGACCCATAGTTTCTGGATCAGCTTGAGTTAAGCATTTGGGAAAAGGTAGAACAATCAAGTGTGTTTTCTTTTTGAGACAGTCTTTCTGTGTCTCCAGGCTGCAGTGCAGTGGCATGATCTCGGCTCACCGCAACCTCCGCCTCTGGGGTTCAAGCAATTCTCATGTCTCAGCCTCCTGAGTAGCTGGGACTACAGGCATACACCACCACGCCCAGCTAATTTTTGTATTTTTGGTAGAGAAAGGGTTTCGCCATGTTGCCCAGGCTGGTCTCGAACTCCTGAGCTCTAACAATTCCCCCATCTCAGCCTCCCAAAGTGTGTTAGGATTACAGGCATGAGCTACTGCATCCAGCCTCAAGTGTGTTTTCTAAGTCCTTCTCTTTGCAGATGAAATGGCAATCTTTGTAGCCAAGCACCCATCTAAAATAACATCAGTATTTCAGTCTCAAGGGGCAAGCCAGTCTTAAAAGTTTGTGAACTGTCAGCACAATTAAACCAGACTCTGGCGTGGCACAAAGACATTTCCCAGAAACCTTAGGCCCCAAAGAAGACTTATGTCAAACATCAGATAGAATAGTTTCAGATTTCTCAAGAAAAGGAAAATTACAGTAATATTTATAAGGGGAATCGGTACAAATCCAATGTTTTCCTAAAGTCATCAGTTCTCAGACTTCAGCATGAGAGGGCTTTTGAATAAATAATGTGGAGTTAGTGTGAATATTTGGTGTTTGGAAAATTTATTAGCCAAATTAACCTCAGAAACATTGCCCTCTTCTGGAAGGCCTTTTAAATAGCTTTTCTGCAGAGGCATAATGCAATATGAATTTAATGAGAAACGTATCTGTACTAGGTCTTTTTCTAAACCTTGCCAATCAAATGTACATGTTTAGTCCTTTCTAGTTGCAATACAAATGGAAATGTCACCTTTGAAATGCTGCCAAAGTTAGGGCCTGAGAATTATAATACATGCAGTTTTAGCTGTTTTCAAAAGACTTGGCATTTAGCAAATTACTAATTTGAAATACTACCTATCTTCATTAGCTTAAGCAATATATAGTATCATCCTCATTTTCCAGAAGAGGAAGCTGAACAAGCTAGAGAGTATGAGAGGCAAGGATTGAAACTAAAGAAAGATTGAATGAGGCAGGCAGTAAAATGACTTTGGTTTGTTGCTACCGTTGGACCTGAAAGTGCGGCCTTAAGCCCTGCTTCTAAGAAGCCAGAAATTGCTTAAGATAATGTGGCCTGAAGGTGGTAAACCCAATGCAGCAAAGAACAAAAGTCGCTTGATGGCTGGGGAGAATATCCAGTTAGCAAATTGTAAGTCTTACAGAATTACAACCACAATAGGAAGTGATGTTTTTTCTTGTTAGATTTTTAAAAGACAATGACACTAAAGTAGGTTCAGTCAATCTTGTCAGCTGAGTGTCCTGGAAGAGGGGATAATCATCTTGGGCTACAACCAGCTGAAACAAGGTACCTGCCCTGCTGAGGGATGAGGGGTCTAAGCGAGGAATGTGTCCCATTCTGATGATAGCGTCAACGATTCCATGGTGATGGATAAAGTCTGACAACTTTTGGATTAAAACAAATTCTTGAATTTTCACCCCAACACACTATCATGATTTTTTGTTTAATACGCTGCAGTTCAATTCAGTGAACATTGTTCTGAGCACTCCAATTTTTAAAAAATGAACCCTAGTGTTACTATCAATGCTTCTAGAATATTTATAATAATAAATTTCTTGTGAAACACAGTAGGCAGGTCATTAATCCCTTTTAAAGTACAATTTAATGCAAGGCTTCATGACAGGAAGTGAGCATGGTAATAAAAATATTTACTGCTTAAAACCACACTTAATATTTTTATGACCCAGTCATCCTGACAAAATATTCTTTGTGAGTCATCACTTCAAAGTGAGGGCCTGGGGACTTACTAAAGACATAATGGCAGGCCTCACGCCCATTGCAGACAGCCCCTCGAACTTGAACTGCTCAAGCAAGATCTTTCAAGTAAGAAGAAATACACCAGAGGGTCACTACAGAGTGTCTAGGAAGCCATGCGACCAGGTGCATTTATTTTCAATCTCCCAATCATATTTTTGACAGCTTAGCTTTTGTATGGTTTTACCTTTACTCATAACAGACCACATTCTACTGACTAAAGAGATCGTGAAGCCTTACATGGTCCTATCTAGTTTGTGTAGAGCTTAAAGAATTATGTCAAGTTCATTAAGATAAATGTTTAACCTGGAGCCATTTGCCAAGTATGGGTTGAGGAGAGAAACAGTTTGCAATGAACCACTCACTAGTTGCCCTAGTTTTTGGGCAACAGTCAGGACGGCCTTAGCAACTCTTTTAAACCAAAATAAGAGCAAATAAGGGAATATAGAGGCCTCTTCGGCATGTGTATAGCACTTTTTAACATTATTACTACTACCATAACTCATATTTTGATGATCTCTTTTTTTTTTAAATATATATACTTTTTATTGCATTTTAGGTTTGGGGGTACATGTGAAGAGCATGCAAGATTGTTACATAGGTACACACATGGCAGTGTGATTTGCTGCCTTCCTCCCCATCACCTATATCTGGTATTTCTCCCCATGCTATCCCTCCCCAACTCCCCACCCCCCGCTGTCCCTCCCCTTTTTCCCCCCAAATGACCCCCGTGTGAGATGCTCCCCTCCCTGTGTCCATGTGTTCTCATTGTTCAACACC